>SJYV01002694.1:0-11706 GCA_006410875.1 Neotragus pygmaeus
TAGAACTGCCATATGACTCAGCAATTCCTCTGCTGAGCGTATATCCCAAGAAAACCAGAATTGAAAAAGACATATGTACCTGATTGTTCATTGGAGCAGTATTTACAATAGCTGGGACATGCAAACAGCCTAGATGTCCATCAGCAGATGAGTGGATAAGGAAGTTGTGATACATATACACAATGGAATATTACTCAGCTATAAAAAGGAACATATTTGAGTAAGTTCTAATGAGGTAGATGAACCTGAAGCCTGTTATACAGAGTGAGTGAAGTAAATTAGAGAGAGAAAAGCAATTACCATATATTAATGCATATATATGAAATTTAGAAAAATGGTGCTGATGATCCTACATGCAGGACAGGAAAGGAGACACAGATTTAAAGAACAGACTTTTGGACTTGGAAAGGTAAGCATGGGATGATTTGAAAGAATAGCACTGAAACATATACATTACCATATGTAAAATAGATGACCAGTGTGAGTTCGATGCATGAAGCAGGCAGCCAAAGCTGGAGCTCTGGGACAACCCAGAGGTATAAAGTAGGGAGTGAGATGAAAGGGGAGTTCAGGATGAAGGGGACACATGTATATCTATTGCCAATTCATGTTGATTTATGTCAAAGGCCATCACAATATTGTAAAGTAATTAAAATAATTAAATTAATCTAAAAAAAAGTAATTGCCAGATTGTATATCTTCCTTAGGACTNGTTCAGGATGAAGGGGACACATGTATATCTATTGCCAATTCATGTTGATTTATGTCAAAGGCCATCACAATATTGTAAAGTAATTAAAATAATTAAATTAATCTAAAAAAAAGTAATTGCCAGATTGTATATCTTCCTTAGGACTTCCCAGGTGGTGTTAGTGATAAAGAACCCGCCTGCCAATGCAGGAGACTTAAGAGATGTGGGTTCGATCCCTGGGATGGGAAGATCCTCTGGAGAATGGCATGGTAACCTACTTCAGTATTCTTGCCTGGAGCATCCCATGGACAGAGGAGCCTGGTAGGCTACAGTCTGTAGGGTCGCAGAGTTCGGCAGGACTGAAACTAGCATAACACATCTTTAAGTATTGTGGATTGTTATAGTAAAATAATACAATAAATCATGCCAATAGCAGTAGCTAAAACGAATCAGTAATAATTATGGGATTTTTTTTTTTTTAAGAAAAGACTAGGAATGGATAGCTTAAATTATTGGAATTGGCCTGAAACAAAAAGACTTTCAGATACTTCTCCAGCAAAGATGGTTTATTCAGGAGCAAAAAAAGAATTGCAGTTCGGGGCTTGCAACCATAAGGAGCCATGGGCATGTCCCCATACAGTGGGGAAAGGAAAATTCTTTTATAAATAGGTAAAGGAAATGTTCTTCTCTATAAAATAAAACTAAGAAGCATCAAGCTCTGGGTTTGAAACTGTCACTTTGTATAACATTTCCCAGATTCACAATATTTTGTCTTTTAAGTTTTGGTTTTTGTTGTTCTTATTTGGATCAGCACATATAAAAATTGAAACAAAAATGAAATTGTGTAATAATGTGGAAAACGACAGTCTTTGAGAAAGGCGAGAAACTCAGAGAGAGAACTGAGAATGGTAAGAAGGTACTTAAAGGTACTTGATTCATCATTGAAATCTCTTCCTAAAAATTTCCAATGCTTGAGGCAGTTCATTCTGATGAATATTTGGTTTAAGCAAAGGAAGATTCAATCTTTATTACAAAATTTATTTTATCTAATACCTGCAAACAAAATATAAAAAACAAAGCAAATGAAAAATTTAGCAACGGTTCCAAATACCACTGTAATGCAAACCTAATGCAATAAATCACAAAACTCCTGAGAAGAGACCTGAAAAGTTGCAAAACAGAAGATCTGAAGCAAAAAAAGCAACTAATTCTTGAAAATTATGTTTACTATTCCAGATTTGGAAAAAAAACTAAGTTTATGTCCTTAGGTTCCTTCTTTTATAGTAGTATATAATAGGAATGGCTGTGGGGAAGAAATGAGAGATACAGGGAAGGTGGACAAAGGGAACATCCAAAGATTGCAGGGCTAACCTGCGAGCTGGACTGGCCTCCAGTGTGTCCCTGTGGGAACTGTGTATACCTTCAAGTGGTGTGAAGCTTAGTGTAGGGCAGCTAAGAATATCTCAGAAGTAAGAGCATTCAATTATTCTATTAAAGTTTAATTCTTCACTCGATTTAGTACTCTGATCTTTATTCAGGCTATAGAAAGGTAGGTAATATGAAATACCCAGCTCTCAAACTTATCTTAAAGGGCTACGACATACAGATAACACAAGAAATTACTCACAGGATATCTGCCCAAAGAGATATCTGAACAGAGTTTCTGATGAAAGCAGAATGAAAGGACACTACATTGAACTGTCAAATATTCTAAGTGGAGAGAGGAGGAGAAATAGAAAACTATATATATAAAGATGCCAAACTGGGGAGGAAAAAAAAAACAGACAAAGGTAAATCACCACAGTTGTTTCACTCTCTCCTGATAAAATTAAAAATCAAAACTACATGTGAGATATTAAAGAAGAAAATAACAGGACTTCCACTCGGCATTGGTTGAGTAACCTCTGAAGGTTACTCTGGAGCAAAGCTATACCTTGCATAGTAAAACATATGTGCCCTTACTGGAAGGCCAGTTGCTTTTGCTTCTATCCCAGCAAACAAAAATGTGGTTAACCTCACAGGGAAAAGTAGTAAGCATTAAGCAAACACGGTGCCATTTTGTTTCTTTGTCTGTTTGGTTTTGAAGGCAAATACACAGTACCTGTAATCTTTGTCTTATGGAGTGTTGGGTGGGTTTCCTAAACCTGAGATATTCAGGGTAAACCAATAACCTTGAAAGTGCTCAAAATCAGATTAACAATATTCTTTGGCTCACACAGAAGGAAATGCAATTTGTTTACAGAGAAAAGTAACTCCAGATTTGGCCCTAAAGTTCTTTTCACAAATAAAAATCAATAAAATATGACATCAAATTCATAAAAGTTTCCTTGGCCTACAGGAAAACAGGCCACCAGAAATAACAGTAAAATCAATATTCAGAAGTTTAGTTCACAGTCCCAAAGTCCTTGGGATTGCTGAAATAGTATATAAACTTTCAGTAGACGACTAAAAATAAAAGACAGTAATCATGGAGAGAAAACCGCATGAGTAATAAGGGTTTTTAATTTCCTGGAAAATATTCAGACTTTAAAGGAAAGCATAAGTAATAAACTGTTCCCCCAAAGGGAACAAGCAAATAAGATCAGTGCAAAAATTGGGGAAATTATTGAGAGAGTGTGGTATTGCTGAATCACAGGATGCATATCAATAGGCAAGCAGGAACTCAAGAATACAAAAAGACCACTGGATTTAACACTGCTCAGTTTAAACTTCTCTTGTTTGACTGACTTTTGCAAACACTCCTGTATTTGCCAACAGAAGCATTCACAAAGGAAATGATGGGACTGTGGAGACCCTGAATTTTCTTCAAAATTATCATTAACAAGAAACACAAAAAATATTTGAAATATATCCAAATGAATACTTTATTTCAAACAATTAGAGGAAAATTTGCTATTACTTATTTTGGCATCATATGCTTTATTTTGCAAACATGTTATTTTTCTCCATTTGTCCTGTAGCTTCTTCTCAGGATTGTAACTTTTTTTTTTTTTTTTAATTCCCAAAGGATGGTTTTAGCACTGCTCATTGCTCATAGTCAGAGCAGTTGTCATGACAACCAGGGGCTTTGACAACACAGAAGCCTTTTTTTTTTTTTTCCCTTTTCTAGATGTCCATTTGTTGCAGAAAATTAATTGTATAGTTTCTAAAGACAGTTTTTGTTGAAATTCTCCACTACTGATTTTTATTCTGAATATTTTCTCATTCAGATAATTTCTGAAAATATTTTATTTCAAAAGTCATGAAATGAAACTATGCTGTAAAGTCAGATACAAACTTTTCTAAAACTAGCAAGAATGAATGTGAAAAGAAGTCAACTGAGAGTACACTTTAATGGATCATCAAGCCACCTGCAAAACAGGTGGTGGTTCCCCCGAGGAACCACAATACAGTTTTATGTGGTTCATCATGATGAAAATTGAAGAAAGAAAAATATTTAACCAATCTGTTATCTCTGCATATAATTTGTGGAAGAAGAAGGAATATTAAATATCCCAAAGTGAAGTGCATTTGAAATATTAAGGACACCTTGTAGAGAATTATTAAGAGAATAAATTAATCCCTTATGCTCAGAGCTATCTAAATCAATCTCCAGGACTAACCATAAACTTTTCTGTCATGTGTCTAACCAAGGGTTCAGGAGACAAAATGACAACTTTAATTGAATATTGTGACAGAAGAGTTCATCTCAGAAAAATGTAGACTTCTCTGGCACTTACATTTTCTTATGCTGCCTTTCCAACTATTTGCCCTTTTACATTTGAGATTGAAGGCCTAAGTTCTGTTTAATACCTACTTAAAAAAATTAAAGTCCTTATGGTACTAAGCTTCAAGTGGATGACATAGTTTCAAGTGGATGATAGTATCAATATCTCTAATTATTAATGTATGGCCGTTTCAACCCGAAGTTGCTTATTATTATTTTAAAGCTGAGAAAACTAAATTCTGGGACATATTCTCAAAAAGCCCTCCTAGACATTTTCATATAAAAATGCAATAAATGCAGTTACTGACTTTTTAAAAATGTATTCAACAAATGTTTGAATACCTGCCGGGTGTCAGGTAACATGCTGTGTATCCTTGGCACATGGAAAATAAGACAGGCAAGACCCTTGCTCTAATGGAATTTATATTTTAATCAAATGAGAAATGTATTTTCTATGGATTTACAAAGTTATTTAAGTTTAGTGGATAATATTAATAATGTGAAAGCATGAATGAATGTGTGTATGTCAATGTGTATTTTTTTAAAGAATTTTTCTTTGATTGGTTTTAATTGGCTACGCCACTTGGAATTTAAATCCCAATGAGGGACTGAACCTAGTCCCTTGGTATGAAAGCTCAGAATCCTAACCACTGAACCATCAAGGAATTTCCTTGTCATGCATTACAAATAGTGAAATATGCAGCTCTAGTGAGACAGAATAGATACACTTTGCCAGAATAACACAAATAATAATGACCAACAGAGTTTAAAGGGAGAAGTTTTTGGATTATCTCAGGTGACCAGAGGGAGTTTAAAAAAGAAGCAGGATATGATATGTGTCTTTGAAAATGGTTAGAATTTCAATACTTGTAGAAAAAAGAAACTAAGTTATGAAGGGAAAAGAGCAGGGAAATAATTCACTATCCTTGCCACTCAGAGACTTATTGTTTAGTGAAGGAGGTTAAAATTAAACTTTGGGTACATTTAATAATTTTATAGAAGTATATACTTCTGTGTTTAAAGTGAAATGTTATTTTTATCAAAAGTTTAAATAGCTTCAGGAGGTATATTCCTAGGAATTATAAAATATTGTTCTTCACAAATATGACTGATAGAATTCGTATGTTTACTGGCAACATGATAATCACCATTACCAATTATAAAATAAATGATCACGTTTATTTTTAGCATTCAGAAATTGTAATTTACTTTTTCCTTGAACTCAGATTTGCAATTAGTTGAATGTAACATAATCTGATTTTTAAAATTCTTGTATTGACTATCTCATCTCAGTTCACAATACTTCTTTATTTAAATTTCTTGTAATATAATGGACTCTAAATCTCAGAAATTTATGAGCTGAGAAATCATGACAGTTATATTGTTACATAACTGATAAAATATATGAATATGTGAAAATTGTGATAAATTATTGATGATAAAATATTATTTGCAATGGATAACTTACTGGGTCGAATTAAACTCCATTTCGCTAGTTTAAGTACCAAAGAACAAATAGTAATTAAAACAAAGACAGATTTCACCATAAATTCTATCTTTATTTTTAATAGATTTAAGGTCTGAAAAAATTTATTTACATAAGTATGTAGATAGAATAAAAGAGCTTTGAAATATTAATTTGTTGTTGTTCAGTTGTTAAGTTGTATGAGAGTCTTTGCAACCCCATGGACTGCAGTACACCAGGCCTCACTGTTCCTCACTAACTCCCAGAGTTTGCCCAAGTTCGTGTCCATTGAGTCTGTGATGCTATCCAATCATCTCATCCTCTGCTGCCCTCTTCTCCTTTTGTCTTCAGTCTTTACCAGCATCAGGGCTGTTTCCAATGATTTGGCTCTTCCCATCAGGTGGCCAAAATATTGGAGCTTCTGCTTCAGCCTCAGTCCTTCCAATGAATATCCTTCAGCTTCAGCCTCAGTCCTGGTTGATTTCCTTTAGGACTGACAGGTTTTACCTCTTAGCTGTCCACAGGACTCTCAAGAGTCTTCTCCACTACCACAGTTTGGCACTCAGCCTTCTTCATGGTCCAACTCTCACATCTGTACATGACTAGTTGAAAGACCATAATTTTGACTATACAGACCTTTGTCAACAAAGTGATGGCTTTGTTTTTAATAAGCAGTCTAGGTTTGGCATAGCTTTCCTCCCAAAAAGCAAGCATCTTAAATGTCAATACACTTAATTATTTAACATCCTTTAGTGTTATATCGGAAAAGGCAATGACACCCCACTCCAGTACTTGCCTGGAAAATCCCATGGATGGAGGAGCCTGGTAGGCTGCAGTCCAAGGTATCACGAAGTCAGACACGACTGAGTGACTTCACTTTCACTTTTCACTTTCATGCATTGGAGAAGGAAATGGCAACCCACTCCAGTGTTTTTGCCTGGAAAATCCCAGGGACAGGAGAGCCTGGTGGGCTGCCGTCTATGGGGTCGCACAGAGTCAGACACAACTGAAGCGACTTAGCAGCAGCAGCAGCAGTGTTATATGTTAAAATTTAGAGATCTATAATCAAATGTACGGCTTCCCTCGTAGCTCAGTTTGTAAAGAATCTGCCTGCAATGCAGGAGACCCAGGTTTGATCCCTGGTTTGGGAACATCCCCTGGAGAAGGAAATGGAAACCTACTCCAGTATTCTTGCCTCTATCCCATGGACAGAGGAGCCTGGCAGGCTATGGTCCATGGGGCCGCAGGAAACACACTACACCACCACATAATCAAATGTCATTTTTAATTATCAAGCAGCTTAAACTCAGGGCTCACACATGACTCATATGATATAGGAAAGCCTTTAAATGATGGGAAGTAATGCACTTTTTTATAATAATAATTAAAAAAGGGTGAGAATAACAAAAAGTTAAATGTGAATCAGGAAATGGTAAAGAAAATCTAATCTCCATTACAGATGTGTTGTCATGTGGACCAAATTCAGTAAAGAAGGTGCCTATAACCTGAGGTTCTGACAACTGATTTCTTGAAAGGAATAAGTGCCAATATTACATGCTCTGTGGAATATATTTGCAAACACATATGGGTGCCCATATTTCAGTTTGAGAACCATAAGAAGTCTATCTGGAACATGCAGCCTTGGAGCAGCAAAATTTCCAGAAAAGGTAGTAGAAAGATGACATGAGGTCTGTGAGAGACTGACCAAATAGTTAGGATTTGAGGGAGGGGGTGGGCAATTTATTAGGCAATGGTGATTGCATTTGCAAAGAATTGAGTTGATGTATGGCAAAACCAATACAATATTGTAAAGTAATTAGCCCCCAATTAAAATAAATAAATTTAAATTTTAAAAAAAGTACAAGGTACTGTTAGAACAAAATGCAAGAAGCCCTGTGTCATGATGCTGTGAAAGTCTTTACTCAATATGCCAGCAAATTTGAAAATCTCAGCAGTGGCCACAGGACTGGAAAAGGTCAGTTTTCATTCTAACACCAAAGAAAGGCAATGTCAAAGAATGTTCAAACTATAAAAAAATTGCACACATCTCACACACTAGCAAAGTAATGCTCAAAATTCTGCAAACCATGCTTAAACAGTACATGAACCAAGAAATTCCAAATGTTCAACCAGGATTCAGAAAAGGCAGAGAAACTAGAGATCAAATTGCCAACATCCGCTGGATCACCAAAGAAGCAAGAGAGTTCCAGAAACAATCTACTTCTGCTTTATTGACTATGCCAAAGCCTTTAACTCTGTCATTTGAATTCAGTTGCTCAGTTGTGTCTGGCTCTTTGAGACTCCATGGACTGCAGCACCCCAGGCCTCCCTGTCCATCGTCAACTCCCGGAGTTTACACAAACTCATGTCCATTAAGTTGGTGATGCCATCCAACCATCTCATCCTCTGTCATCCACTTCTCTTCCTGCCTTCAATCTTTCCAGCATCAGGGTATTTTCAAATAAGTCAACTCTTCACATCAGGTGGCCAAATTTTGGAGTTTCAACTTCAGCATCAGTCCTTCCAATGAATATTCAGGACTGATTTCCTTTAGGATGGACTGGTTAGATCTCCTTGCAGTCCAAGGGACTCTCAAGAGTCTTCTCCAGCACCACAGTTCAAAAGCATCAATTCTTTGGCACTCAGCTTTCTTTATAGTCTAACTCTCACATCCATACATGACTAAAGGAAAAACTATAAACCTGACCAGATGGGCCTTTGCTAGCAAAGTAATGTCTCTGCTTTTTAATATGCTGTCTAGGTTGGTCATAACTTTTCTTCCAAGGAGTAAGTGTCTTAATTTCATGGCTGCAGTCATCATCTGCACTATTTTTGGAGCCCCCCAAAATAAAGTCTCTCACTGTTTCCACTGTTTCCCCATCGATTTGTTGTGAAGTGATGGGACCAGATGCCATGATCTTAGTTTTCTGAATGTTGAGCTGTAAGCTAACTTTTTCAGTGTCCTCTTTCACTTTTATCAAGAGGCTCTTTAGTTCTTCTTCATTTTCTGTCATAAGGGTAGTGTCATCTGCGTACCTGAGATTATTAACATTTCTCCCAGCAATCTCGATTTTAGCTTGTGCTTCATCCAGCCCACCATTTCAAATAATGTACAGTGCCTCTCTTCTTGGAGAAGTCTTCTTGAAGAAGACTCTTGAGAGTCCCTTTGAATGCAAGGCAATCAAACCAGTCAATCCTAAAGGAAATCAGTCCTGAATATTCATTGGAAGGACTGATGCTGAAGCTGAAATTCCAATACTTTGGCTACCTGATGTGAAGAATTGATTCATTGGAAGACCCTGATGCTGGGAAAGATTGATAGCAGGATAGGAAGGGGACTATAGAGGATGAGATGGTTGGATGTCATCATCGACTCAATGGACATGAGTTTGAGCAAACTCTAGGAGTTGGTGATGGACATGGAAGTCTGGTGTGCCAAAGTCCATGGGGTGGCAAAGATTAAGACCTGACTGAGCGACTGAACTGAACGGAACTGTTTATTTAAGTTCAATAAGTTCAATATAAAACCTTGATGTACTCCTTTCACAATTTGGAACTAGTCTGTTTAATGATTTTCTAGAGATAGATCACTAAAATAAAACATTCCTTGTGTTTTCCCTTGCCAAATTCTTTAATTCTTCATGTTTATACCAGTTTTATATTTTTCCATATTATCTCAAGCATTGTTGTATTATACTGAAAATGGAAATAGATTTCTAAAATTTCCTTTTGATTTGATATAAATAAATTTCCAAGATGTTTACTCCCAAGTCCTCAAGATAATGTTCTATGCATGCTTTTTGTAATGAGATAATTTACTAATTATTTTATTGTTATTTTTACCTTTTTTTCCTTTCATTAAGAGATGCTCTATTCTATCTGGTAGGTAGATAGAGGAAGAGAGTGGATTGCCTTTATCTGTGCTCAGTATGCAAACTGAGTAAACTCCCTTCTCGTATACACTGAAAAAAAAAAAAAGTGCCCCCATAGCTATCTAGTGTCTGAAAATCCTCTGTGCACCCATTCTGTGAGCCCTTACCAGACTTAATAGTATCTTCTGTCCCAATTATCTAAACCAATAGAACGGTGACTTACTACAGTGTTCAACATGAACTATGTACTTGAGTCCATTTATCTCTCTATTTGAACTGTGAACATCGTTAATGAGGACTGAAGTCCACCCGGAGAGTGTAATTAATTGCTGGTAAATCACCCCTTCCCCTTCCCAGCAAACCTATCTCTAAGTCAACACTGCAAACACTAACTACCTCAAACTGCTGTGATTACTGGTTTATGTGATGGATGGTTACACAGTGTAATGTATGTAAACACTGCAACATTTCCTTACCTTTTTTCCAGTCACCTCCTTTCTATTGTCCCAATTTTATGTTATTCTGACTTTAATGAAAGCATGGGTTTTTCTTCTTCTTTGTTTTATATTCTCATAGATATGTTAGTGGAGATTTTAGAGAAGCTGAATTTTATATTTATGGCTAGAAACTATTTCATATATTTTATTAGTACTTTAAAGAATAATTTGTTTAAATATTACTGCTATCAATTTATAATAACTTGAGTAAATGGAAAAAAGAGACATATGAAATTCAAAATTACTTTTGTTTATCTTTGACATTTATTCCTTGACACCCTCAGCATTAATACCATGGTATTTAATTGAGATTTATAAAATTTGAAATTAATTACTAAGTCATTTATTTTATTTATCCATTTCAATTTACTTTATATTCTCTAACAAGCTTTTCCAAATTCTTTTTCAAGCTGCCTAAAGCCTACCCACCTCTATGTTCCAATCTTAGGAAATCAGAATGATGGAGGCCTCAACAAGGTCTCAAAATTCAAATATTTACCTGTGTTTCCATACTTATGCTGCTTTTATTCACACAAATTAAAATAATATTGCTCCTCTTTCCTGTGTATTCCTTCTTTGTATTCTTAAATCTACCCATCCATATTCTTTTATATATTTATTTGTTTTTAATATAATTTTATTTATTTTAATCGTAGGTTAATTACTTTACAATATTGTACCGGTTTTGCCATGCATCAACCGCCACGGGAATCTGCCACGGGTATACACATGTTCCCCATCCTGAACCCCCTTCCCACGTTCCTCCCCATACCATCCCTCTGGGTCATCCCAGTGCACCAGCCCCAAGCATCCTGTATCATGCATCAAACCTGGACTGGCGATTCATTTATTATATGATATTATACATATTTCAATGCCATTCTCCCAAATCATCCCACCCTCTCCCTCTCCCACAGAGTCCAAAAGACTGTTCTATAAATCTGTGTCTCTTTTGCTGTCTCTCATACAGGGTTATCGTTAGCATCTTTCTAAATTCCCTATATATATGTTAGTATAGTGTATTGGTGTTTTTCTTTCTGGCTAACTTCACTCTGTATAATCGGCCTCAGTTTCACCCACCTCATTAGAACTGATTCAAATGTATTCTTTTTAATGGCTGAGTAATACTCCATTGTGTATATGTACCTNTTCTAAATTCCCTATATATATGTTAGTATAGTGTATTGGTGTTTTTCTTTCTGGCTAACTTCACTCTGTATAATCGGCCTCAGTTTCACCCACCTCATTAGAACTGATTCAAATATATTCTTTTTAATGCCTGAGTAATAATACTTCATTGTGTATATGTACCACAACTTTCTTATCCATTCATCTGCTGATGGACATCTATGTTGCGTCCATGTCTTGGCTATTATAAACAGTGCTGCGATGAACATTAGGGTACGCGTGTCTCTTTCAATTCTGGTTTCCTCAGTGTGTATGCCCAGCAGTGGGATTGCTGGGCCATAAGGCAG
>SJYV01002699.1:0-10715 GCA_006410875.1 Neotragus pygmaeus
CCTGACCTGGCAGCAGCAGGACAGACCCGCTCCGGGCCCCGTGGACATTCAGGGCCTCGCAGCTGAGGCTGAGGCCGGACCTGAGCCCCTCGCGGAGGCTCAGTGAGCTGTTGGCCCAGGGCCCATTGGAGCTGGAGGCGACCTCGAAGGAGGCGTTGCTGAGCTCCCCCACCAGCAAGCCCTCGCCCAGCCGCCAACGCAGGGAGGGGGCCGGCCGGGCTCGGGAGGAGCAGCTGCAGCGCAGACCCTCGTCCTCCCGGGAGCAGGAGGGGCCCAGCACCTGCGGGGGGGCTGCGGGGAGGGAGGAGAGTCAGTGGTGTCTGTCCCCGCCCTGCACCCAAGTGTCCTCTCCCCGAGGGGGTTTCCTCCCCTCCTTGGCACCCGCCTCACTCTGCACAGAGAGATGCACAGAGACCCACAGGGAGCCCCGAGGGTGCTGAGCTCGGCAGGTGAGTCCACTCGGGGCAGGTACAGGACCCCAGGGCTTGAAGGATGTGAGGGGCTCAGGGTCCGGCTCCCCTGGGACCAGCTCAGTGTGGCCAGGGGGTTGCTGTCGGTGTCGCAGGCCAGGCGCAGAGAGTCTCCTTCCAGAGCAGGAAGAGATGAGCCGTTCCCCAGGTGTTTCGGCTCTGGAGAGAGACACGCACACAGAGACAGAGAGAGACAGAGAGACAGAGGGGCCCAGAGAGCTGAGCCCAGACTCCGAAGCCCGGTCTCTATTTCTCTATCCTGTTTATTTTTTTCAAGTTGCCAAGAGATCCCACAAGTAGCTTTTTAAGCAGCTTTATAGATATAATTTACAAACCATACAACTCCATTTACATACCACTTGAAATTCACTCGGATAACCATCACCACAGTCAATTTTCGAACATTTTCATGACCCCCTCCAAAACACTCCACACCCCTCAGCCATCTCCCCCAATCCTTCCATTACCCCAGCCCTATGCGACCACGACTGTCTCTATAGATCTGCGTCTTCTGGACGTGGCAAGTAAACATCCAGCTTCTTCCCCTCAAGGTGATGTTTCTGAGGTTCATCTACGTGTATCTGGAATGAATGGGGGGTGGGGGCAGGGGGCGGCTCTCCCTTCTCTGCAATCCCTGCCATGCTCCACGGCCCTCCCTTCCTACCTGTGCCAATTCCTCCGGAGACGCTGATGGTCAGCTTCTGGGGAGGATCTGGGGGGCAGAGACGCCGTGGTGAGGAAGGGATTCAGAGCTGCCCCTGCCCCAGCCCCCTTCCCAGGGCCCCCCACACTTCCCGGAGGCACAGAACCAGAAAAACAGAACAGGGCCCCCCAAGCCCCTGGCCTGGGGTCACCAGTGCCCATTCCCAGCCCCGCAGGCACCCTGAGGGCCTGGCCCAGTGCTCACAGGACACATTGAGCGTAACAGTCCTTTCCGCACTCACAGAAGCCCTGCGGAAGGTCACCCGGCAGGTGAGGCGTGAGCCGTGATCCTGCGGGCGGGGGGTGAGCAGGATCTCTGAGGAGTTATAGGCCTCCTTGGAGTCCAGTCCCCGGGGTCTGAGGGCAGCCCCTGTCCAGGAGATGGTGGGGGGCGTGGCCCAGTCACAGGCCTCAGGCAGGGAGCATTTGAGGTGGCTGCCGGAGCCGGATTCCAGAGGCTCCTCGATGTGGACATCGGGGGTCCATGTTAGCGCTGGAGAGGAGAGACGGAGAGGCCAGACCCCGAGAGGGACCCCTGTGTGTGCCCACCCTGACCTGACTGTGGGCCACTGTCCCCCACCACCCTCAGAGATGGAGGGGCAGCGTCCATCCTTCCCACCCTCCCTGACCTCGGCTCGCGGGGACCCTTCCATACCGATCACGTTCACAGTGAGCTGGTTATTCTTGTAACTGTGTTCTGCAGCTTCTCGTATCAGCTGAAAATAATAGTTTCCACTGTCCCTCTTGCGGGCCTCTGCGATGCCCAGGGAGCAGTTGTTGGCCCTGGGGTCCCCAAGGAGGTGAAATGGGATATTTCTCCTCTTCTTTCCACCCCGGGCTGAGTCGTCTGTGGCCACAAGGACGTCCTCTTGGAGTCTATCTCCTTTCCGGAACCATGCCCCGGAAATGCGTGTGGACTTGGCCCGGCCAAGTGGGGGATAGGAGACGTTACAGGGCACGGAGACGCACAGACCCTCCTGCACGGTCACCGGTCCCTGCACTTGCAGCTGGTATAGTGATTCCTTCTCCAGGGACCCTGGGGGAACACAGAGGCTCAGCTGCAGCCCCAGCCCCAGCCCGGGACCCGCCCTCCCCACGGCCCACTCACCCGCCCACAGCAGGGGCAGCAGGGGCAGCAGCAGCAGCCTCTCCATGTCTGAGGGGCCAGGAGTTCCCAGGGCAGTCCAGTTTCTGGACCTGCCTGTCTGTTCGTGAAGGAAGCTCCAACAGGAAAGGAAGAGTGACCATCCNGGGCAGCAGCAGCAGCCTCTCCATGTCTGAGGGGCCAGGAGTTCCCAGGGCAGTCCAGTTTCTGGACCTGCCTGTCTGTTCGTGAAGGAAGCTCCAACAGGAAAGGAAGAGTGACCATCCACAAATGAGCAAAAGAAGAAGCTCAGAGCTGCCGATGTCTGATAAGCGTCTCTTCTGACTTCTGCTTTCGTGCTTGGACGTTGCCGGGCAGCTCTAATTCAGGACGCAGCCACCCTGGGTGAGCCTCGGGCCAGTGGGGCTCTCGAGGGAAATGGGTAGGGAGGGGCTCCAGAGGCAGGGATGCAGTCATTCATTCATTTGCTAGGCAAATGTCGACTCCATGAAGGAGCTGAGGGCAGAGAAAGGCAAGACCTCACAAATCCTGCCTCACTGTTGGCGCGACCCCAAACCCAGGATCCCCAAAGGACACAAGCTCCCCGCCTGTCCTGGGGACATGTCTGTGTCCACAGAAGGCCTCCAGCTCCACAGTAGGAAGTGAACTATTTACACAGGGCCCCGTGCTCCAAAGGGCTTCCCGACAGGTTTGATGCTCTAAGGGGGTCATCTTGAAATTGCTAATAGTTTTGATCTTGGACTTTGTGTTCTGTAAGTGAAATCTTATGGGATAAAGAGCACGCACCTGGGGAACTAGAAGCTTGGATCACACCAGGTTGATCCAGGAACAGCCTAGATCAAGAGACAGGTTCTCAGCCCCCTTCCTGCCTCCATCCCCCTACTCGGGCATAGAGAGAGTCTGGAACATGCTGTGTTGAGTGCCTGTGAGAGTCTACACTGCCAGCCCAACTCCCAGTCAAACCTGAGGAATTGGACATTAGCTAGTAAATTAAAAACACTGTGAAGAGGGACTTCCGAGGTGGTCCAACGGCTAAGACTCTGGGCTCCCAATGCAGGGGGTTCAATCCATAGTCTGGTTGGGGAACTAGATCCCACATGCTGCAATTAAGAGTTGGCATGCCGCAATGAAGATCAAAAAACTAAGAGCTGGCTCAGCCAGATAAATACATTAATATATATACGTTATAATTTATTGTTATTGTTTATTATAACATAAACATATATATATTTGCACAGGGCCACATACTCGGAAGGGGCCTATATTTTAAAGTAGACTACTGGTGGCCTGGGCCTGTGGGTGTGACTGCTCATGGGTGTGAGGTCTCTTTTTGGGAGAGATGTAAAAGTTCTGGGACCGGATGGTGGAGAGGGTGGCACACCATCGTGAATGTACTTTGTGTCACGGAATTGTATACTTTAAACTGGTGAAAATGGTAAATTTTACGTGATGGGTATTTTACAACTATTTTGGTGTTTCTTTTTAATTTGGCCACACTGCATGGCTTGTGGGATCTTAGTTCCCTGACCAGGCATTGACCCTGTGCCCCCTGCAGTGGAAACTCTGTGTCTTAACCACTGGACTGCCAGGGAAATCCCACATCAATTTTTTTTTTAATGTTAGAAAGGAAAAAGGTTTTTCCTACTTTTTTTTTTTTTGTCAAAGGGGCCACACATTTTCATTTTGCTCAGGAGCCTGCAGAAGATTTAGGCATTTCCAGTGAGAAGCTTCCAGACTGCTGGCTTGTGGTCAGCACTGCCCAGAGGCTGAGCTGATGAACGTCCATCCCTCTCCTGAAGGTCAGAACAAAATAGCAACGAAGGATGCATATCTGGGGCCACTCTGCTGGCCAGCTCCAACCCAGCTCCCCAAGTGACTGGCAATGCATGTAGTCAAGAATTAACCTCAGGATTTCCCTGGCAGTCCAGAGGTTAAGACCCCATGCTTCCACTGCAGGGGGTTCGGTTTTAATCCCTGGTCTGGAAATTAAGACAGCCAGGAAAAAAAAAATTTAACCTCATCCACAGAGAGGTGTGGGCTTTGCCCAGCAACTGGGAGGGAATGCTAAGCCCTTGGCATGCGTGTCTCGGTATCCACATTTCCTTTTATTAAAAAACAAAAATAAGAATACCTACCAATCATATTGGATTGCATGCATGCATGTTAAGTCATTTCAGTTGTGTCTGATTCTTTGCAACCCTGTGGACTGCAGCCCGCCAGNTTGTGTAGGATGGAGAGTTGCTGACCAGGAAAAGTGCTGAGTTTATTACAGATACTAGAAGGAAACAGGGCAAATGCAGCCTGAAAATGCACCAATGCTCAGTTCCTTTTCATCTCTGGCTAGTTCCTCACTTTACTTCCCTCTTGCTTGGTCTCTCAAACAGGAGGTGACATCACTTTTAACCGAATGGCCCCCGCTGGTACCAAGCTGCGGCGTGTCCCTCCTCTTGTCCTTGCTACTCTGTCATCTGCACCCCGGGCTGGGGGCCATGGAGAGCAGCCCTCAGGGGGACAGGCTCTCAGGAGAAGGAGCACCAGGACCTCTGTCTCTGCTTTGTCTCGTTTTGAGTCAGTTTTCCAATTTCTGCTGAGTTGCAAAATAGGCCCAGAATACTTCCCTTCTTTCAAATCAAGTAGATTGTTAATTGCTTGTCCAATAGATGGCCAGAAAGATGGGGAGCGGGGAGGTCAGCCGCTGGCAGGATTCCAGTGAGACCCAGGCCCACGGGACATGGGCACTTCCTGGGTGCTCAGGACCCAGGTGTCACTCCAGGTCAGGAACTCTACTCTTTCTCTGCTGTGAGAGATGTCATTGCCTCTGGGTCTCCTTGGCCTGAAAACTACGTTTGGCTGCCTGAATATAGGGTCCCACCCCTCTCGGGAGAAATAGTAGGGTGGAGAGTGTACCCAGATGTGTGTGTATGTAAGCTCTTGCACGAGTCTGCACGTGTGTTTGGGGCCCAGAACAGGCCATCTCAAAATATGCTTCAGGACTTCCCTGGTGGTCCAGGGGTTAAGAATCCACCTTCCAGTGCAGGGGACGTGGGTTTGATCCCTGGACGGGGAACTAAGATTCCACATGCCACGGGGCAGCTAAACCCACAAGCCTCAACTAGAGAGAAGCCCGTGCAACTGAGACCTCATACAGCCAAAAACAAATGCTTTTTAAAAAAGAAGAAGAAAATGGCGAACACTCTGACCCCCCTTTCTTTCTCCCTGAAAGCAGGAACTAAATCCTGTGAAAGGTATCCTTCCCACACCTGGAAGGAGGACACCCTTATCAGCAGACATAGAGAATCAAGCTGAGAAGCCTGAGTAAACAAACCTTCCTGTGCTTAGTCACAGACATGTCTGACTCTCTGTGGCTCCATGGACTATACCCTCCAGGCTCCTCTGTCCGTGGGGATTCTTCAGGCAAGAATACTGGAGTGTGTTGCCATGCCTTCCTCCAGGGACTCTTCCCAACCCAGGGATCAAACCCAGGTCTCCGGCATTGCAGGCTTATTCTTGACCATCTGAGCCACCAGGGAAGCCCAAACAAACCTCGAATCACTGCCTTGATTTCCTGCCACAAGACTAAATTCTCTTCAGATTCTCACTAATTGGGCCCCCTAAGCCGCTTTATCCTGTCAACTCCTCACCGATTTATTGTTTCTTTGCTGTCCGAGTTAGCCACTTCTTAAGTCCCATCCCAGGTGGAGGATTCCAAAAGACAGTGTCTGTGACTGGCTGAATAGCAGCCCCCAGAGACATCCCGGTCTTAATCCCTGGAACCTGTGACTGTATTACCTTGCCGGCCAAAAGGCCTTTGCAGCTGTGATCACATTCAGGATTTTGGGATGGAGAGATTCCCCAGGTGGACCCTCACTGTGATCACAGGTTTGTGAGAGAGAGGCAAGGGGAGCTCGGACCACAGCAGGGGGAAAGGAGTAGAAGGCAATACAGGAGGATGTAGTGATACCTTCAGGCCTTCCCTGGTGGCTCCCTGAGAAATACCATGGACAGAGGGGCCTGGGGGCTGCTGTCCAGGGGGTCGCAAAAGAGTCAGACACGACTGAGCGACTGAACAACAAGTGACATCACCACCCAAACCTGCAAAAAGCAAGGAGGCGCGATTCACCTTAAGATCCTCTGGAAGAAACAACCGCTGCTAACAACTTGATTTTATCCCCCTGAGACTCCCTTTGGACTTTTGGACTCCAGAACCATAAGACAATGTATTTGTGTTGTTTGAACCCATCTTCCTGCCTCCTGGCCCCTTCCGCCATCTGCAAAGCCAATGGTGTAGCTTTCTCTGCCTGACTCCACTTTCATCTGCTTTTCCATCACGCGTCCTTCTCTTCTGTGCTCAAATCTCCCTCCGCCTCCCTCTTAGGAAAATCCTTGTGGTTACATTTAGGGCCAACTCAAGGAATCCCCAATAATTGCCCCATCTCAAAATGCTTAGCTTAACCACATCAGCAGGGTCCTTTCTGCCACAGAAATTACCATCCACTGGTTTCCAAAAATTAGGACCTGGATGCCTTTGAGGGCTCTGTTCTTGCACATAAATATCGCATGATTCCCTTTATATGAAGTATTCAAACTAGGCAAAGTCACAGGGGCTGGAAGCAGATTAGTGGTGTCTAGGAGCTGAGCGGAGAGTGGTTTGGGGGGGTGACTGACTGTTTAACTGGTTTAGGGTTCCTGTTTGGAGGTGGGGGAAGGGATGAAAAAGTTCTGGAGTGAGATAGCAGTGATGGTTGTGCCACATTATGAAGTGCCAAATGCCACTGAATTACACATTTTAAGATGGTTAAAACCGTAAATTGTACATTATGGATTTTTAAAAAATGGAGTACAGTTGATTTACAGTGTGTTAGTCTCAGGTGGACAGCAAAGTGATTCAGTTAAATATATACATATATATGTTCTTTTTCAGATTCTTTCCCATTACAGGTTATTACAAAATATTGAGCAGAGTTCCCTGTGCTATATACAGTAGGTCCTTGTTATTTGCCTATTCTATATATAATAGTTCATATCTGTTAATTCCAAACTCCTCATTTATCCCTCTCCCTGCTTTCTTCTTTGGTAGCCATAACTTTTTTTCCCTGGCAGGTGGATTTCCTTACCACTGAGCCACCTGGGTCATGTATGAATCATGTATGGATGTGAGAGTTGGACTATAAAGAAAGCTGAGCACTGAAGAATTGATGCTTTTGAACTGTGGTGTTGGATAAGAGTCTTGAGAGTCCCTTGGACTGAAAGGAGATCCAACCAGTCCACCCTAAAGGACATCAGTCCTGAATATTCATTGGAAGGACTAATGCTGAAGCTGAAACTCCAATACTTTGGCCACTTGATGTGAAGAACTGACTCCTTGGAAAAGACCCTGATGCTAGGAAAGATTGAAGGCAGGAAGAGAAGGGAATGATAGAGGATGAGATGGTTGGATGGCATCACCAACGCTATGGATATGAGTTTGAGCAAGTTCCAGGTGTTGGTGATGGACAGGGAAGCCTGGTGTGCTGCAGTCCATGGGGTTGCAAAGTTCGGATGATACAGCATCTGAACTGAACTAAGCCACCTGGGAAGCCCGAGATGGTCATAGGGAACTCCAAGCAGAACTTGAACATGGTTGAACATTCAGGGCAAAAGCACAGAGCAGCAGGTATAGGTGATACAGGTATCTTGCAACTTGGTCATGTAATTGGCCTGCACCTTCTGGCCCTGTTAGATCCCCTTCTCCTGAAAGAGGGCTAATGCCACACCCAACCTTACTTTATAGTTCATCCCAATTCAGAACTGAAGAGGCAGCTCCATGAATCTTATTGACCAGCTCACTTTCCTTTCCTTGTACATCTATACTTTAGTGTGGATGTCATTGACAGTAAGAAAATGATGTGTTTACTTGTCTGGCTATTTTGCTAACCCAGAGACAGGGCCCCATGCTACTTTCAGTTGTGATCCAATGCTGACTGTTGTGTTGTTGGGCCCTGGGCTCAGCTAGAGTATTTCACTGGCTTCGGCACCAGCACCGCCCACCCCCGCCCCTGCCCCACCACTATGCCAAGATGTGTATAAGAGACAGTCCCAGGTATGNTGCTACTTTCAGTTGTGATCCAATGCTGACTGTTGTGTTGTTGGGCCCTGGGCTCAGCTAGAGTATTTCACTGGCTTCGGCACCAGCACCGCCCACCCCCGCCCCTGCCCCACCACTATGCCAAGGGAATGAAGTTTATGTCTACCCCAAGTTCTATGCCAAGGAAAAGCCTCTGGGCTGGGAACTGGGGATCACTGGGCTCAACTCAAGAGTTCTCCACAGGAGAAAAAAATATGGCTTTGGTGATCCCTACTCTGATCCTCAGTTTTCTTTTCTGTAAAATGGGAATTTTTAGCAATTGATTTAACAAACATACCAGACCCTTCAAAATAATTTACAAAAATATTAACTCATTTAATATTCATGATGGCCCTATGAAGCAGGTATTATTAGACCCATTTAGAGCAGAGGAAATTGAGGCACAGAGAGGCTATGCAAGCTGCCCAAGGTCACACAGCCGGCAGGACTCCACCGGGTTGTCTCACACGTCTAGGCGAGGCCTTCCTGAACCGGCGGGGTGGTGAATTTGAGGTCGTGTCCGTCCTCATCCACCAAATATGCACTCTGGGAGGGGCACGGAGGCATTTAATGAACATTGTGGAATGAAGGGATAAGTGGGTATCTTAGGATGGCCACATCCCTTCGTGACCACCTGCGTCCTCCTGCCGTGCTCTGTTCAGGGAATTTTATTCGTGGTCAGGGCTTCAGTCCCAGTAAACCCGACCCTCAGGACGAGCTGGAACCCCAAGGAGATCACGGGCTTGGGCTGAGTAGAGGATAGAAGATAACTCATTCACGTCGGGTCACGGGCGCCCCCTAGTGGTAGAGTCCTGCTAACACAGAGCCTCCGGGAGGCAGGAAACGTTTGCTTTGGGCCGAGTGGGATCTGGCATCTCAAAGTGAGTTGATAGCGGTTGTACTAGGTGGCAGTGTTTGAAAATCAGTGTATGATGCTGGCTGCCGTCTACCAGTGGCTTCCAAACTTTTCTTGCTGCTACTGTGAAGTCACTTCAGTAGTGTCGGACTCTGTGCGACCCCACAGACGGCAGCCCACCAGGCTCACAAGTCCCTGGGATTCTCCAGGCAAGAACACTGGAGTAGGTTGCCATTTCCTTCTCCAATGCATGAAAGTGAAAAGTGGAAGTGAAGTCGCTCAGTCGTGTCCGACCCTCAGTGACCCCATGGACTGCAGTATTCCAGACTCCTCCGTCCATGGGATTTTCCAGGCAAGAGTACTGGAGTGGGGTGCCATTGCCTTCTCCTAAACATTTCTTACCATGATGAAAGCTATTGCATCAACATAGTCTGGCAAAGTACCACTCTGTAATACATGGTATTTTCTACTGTTCTATTCGTATTTTTAAACACTGGTCAGAACCCTGTAAATTGATTCCCAACTCTGTAATGGGTGCCCATCTGCACGAATTTTTTTTTTTCCAGCTCATAAAGATGATCATGGAGAGTGTTAGCACCCAGATCCGACTCTCCACTACCAAGTCACCGCTCATGTACCTCCTGACTTCCCTTGGAATCTTGGTTCTGACAGCGCAGTGCAATTGCTCTTCAACACCGGGTGCCCCACAGCTGTGCCACCTGGCCCCTTTGGCATCACCCTTTTTGGTGACAAGGACCATGGGGAGCTGGCACCTTTGGCTATTCTTTCTTTCAATGTCTCCGTCCTCAATGGAAGTTAAAAGCCGGTCTTGTATCTCTACCAGTTCAATCAGTCTCGTCTTGGCTTTGACCCTGTGTGGAAAGTGTGTGCTTGACTGTATTATGTTATCATCATTGCCTTTGGTCTAAGACCGCCCTCCCCCCAGCTTCTCCTTTCAAAGACCAGACACACATAATCAGAGGAAATTCTTTTTATTTCCACTCACAGAGCCCCCTTCCAAAAGGATCAGTCCCTGCACTCCCGCACCTCCCCCAACACCTTCACAAAACACTGATTTCCTCCCAGAGCTAAAATGTACACCCGTCACCCATTATGGCCTCTCCCCCACCCCCACCCCCAAATATGCACCTGCTCTGCCAAGTGGGCTACCTCTTGGTTCCACCTCCAAATGTAGTTCCCAAAGGTCACTTGGCTTGTTTGGCTCATTCCTTGGGCACCTTTCTTTGAGCCCTCCCTGACTTGGTCTCCAGATGGCTTCCCTGTTCTCCTTTGCACAGACGTTCTGCAGGGGTTCCTGGGCTCACTTCCCTGCTTGAGACCGGGTTTCCAAGCTCTCCCCTGCCTCCCAAATTCCCCATGGGCCTCTGTTCCTCAGATGTTACTTGAAGGGTGTAAATGCTGACTCATGCCAAACATTTCATGATTCTGGGGGATGAGAAGGGGAGGCAAGAATAAAAG
>SJYV01002700.1:8191-22408 GCA_006410875.1 Neotragus pygmaeus
GTACTCCTTTTCCTATTTGGAACCAGTCTGTTGTTCCATGTCCAGTTCTAACTGTTGCTTCCTGACCTGCATACAGATTTCTCTAGAGGCAGGTCAGGTGGTCTGGTATTCCCATCTCTTTCAGAATGTTCCACAGTTTATTGTGATCCACGCAAAGGCTTTGGCATAGTCAATAAAGCAGAAATAGATGTTCTTCTGGAACTCTCTTGCTTTTTCCATGATCCAGTGGATGTTGGCAATTTGATCTCTGACTTTAACATATTTTAAATGATTTCTCTAGGTATCAGTTTAAAAAGGATTTTATAATTTTATCCTTTGTGGCTTATCATCTGACATACATTTAATATGTCTTTATCTAGTGAATTTAAAAACTGTCACCACTGAATGTAAATTGGTACAGCCAGTATGGAAAACAGCTGCCATATGCTTCAACAATCCCACTGCTGGATATATATCCAGAAAAGAATGAAAACTCTAATTCCAAAAGATTTACATGCATGCCAGGATTCATAGCAGCACTATTTACAATAGTCAAGACATGGAAATAACCCAAGGGGCCATCAACAGATAACTGGTTTAAGAAGATATAGTACAATGAAATATTACTCGATGATAAAAAAAGAATGAAATAATGCCATTTACAGCAATATGGATGGAGCTAGAGAACATTATACTTAGTGAAGTAAGTCAGAGGAAGACAAATACTGTACGATATCACTTAAATGTGGAACCTCAAAAATAATACGAATGAATCTATACACAAAACAGAAGCAGATTCAAAGACACAGAAAACAAACTTATGGTTATCAACAGGGAAAAGAAGGGAACAAACAGATTAGACGGATGGGATTAATGATAAAGACTACTACACATAAAATAGATAAGCAACACTTATATACTACGTAGCACAGGGAATTACTTTCAGTATCTTTTAATAACCTATAATAGAATATAATCTGAAAAGAAAAATTAAAAAATCACTTTGCCATCCACCTGAAACACAATATTGTACATCAACTATACTTTAATAAAAATGAACAAAAACTGTCACCACTCAATAGTTTATTGAAAATTCATGCCACATCTAATATCATCATTTATAATTCTGAGAGGAATATTTTAGAAACTACTCCATTTTGAAGCATCTAGAAATTCAGCTATCCTTGAGAATAAAATGAACACATTTTAATGTTTTTTTAAAAACAGCGTTTTAAAGATTTAGAATGGATATCTGCCACATTACCATTTTGATAGATTTTTTTTTTAAGTAAAAATATAAATTCTATTTAGTCACACTACAGATCTCTGAAGTACATCAATTTGCAAGAGAAGAATTTCTTAATATCAAATCTTGCTTTTCTTTATTGTTTACTTGAAAAGAAAACAATCTTTATACTGAAGAGATGCAATGCACATGAAAGTGCAATAGCTAAGGCTGCCTTAACTCCTGAAATCACTTATGTTTCTCGGTAAAAGCAAATAAAAAATAATACTATACCTAGCCAGAGGGGAGCGAAACGCTGTAGCTGGGGTGGGAAAATCCATGGTCCTTGTCTCAAGAACTGGTTTTCCTGGAATAAACTTTAAACTGTTGGGATTTGGGGTATCTTGTGTTTGAATAAACATGTATCTCACTAAAAGAGAAAAAAGAAAAAGGAATGTTATTCTAGGAAAAAATATTAGTTAACAAGCTTATGGACTATGAAGTGTTCATTTTCAGAGAACCAAAAGATATAGGAAAAATTAGAAAACAAAATAAAATAAAGCTTTCTTGCTCAAGCTTACAAAAGAAAAATTATTAAAGATAAGAAACAAATTTATCAAAATATTTAGGATAATTACATTGAATTTTACATTAATATTGATTATTTGTATAGTTTTGTTATTCAACAGACTCTAGCAAAATCGTATACCTAAGTAGGAAGGCATATCATAATTCAGCAGTCTTTGATGTATTCTCTTTGGTAACTCAATACCAAATTGGCTATAATTACAAATCATCATCACTTCCCAAAGTGCTAACATTTTTTAAAAACAAACAAATTTATCATAATATTTATTTTATGCTTACTCATTACATGTCAGAGACAGGGTTGAGTGCTTTAAATATATTTAAGCCTTTAACAATCATATGAAGAAGGTAGTATTGTTCCTACTTTACAAAAGAAGAAACTGAGACTTAGAAATTATTTGTTAAGTTACTAAAAGTTAAATAATTTGTCCAAAGGTGTCAGGTCAGTTCAGTTCAGTTCAGTTCAGTCGCTCAGTCGTGTCCAACTCTTTGCAACCCCATGAATCGCAGCACNCGACAGAGCGACTGAACTGAACTGAACTGCTTTACAGAATTTTGTGGTTTTCTCTCATACATCAACAAGAATCAGCTGTAGGCACACCCGTGTTCCCTCTCTCCCAAGCCTCCCTCCCATCTCCCTCCCCTTCCCATCCTTCAGCCTGTGACAGATCCCCTGTTTGATTTCCCTGAGTCATATAGCAAATTCCCATTGGCTTTGTATTTTATATATGGTATTGTAAATTTCTATGTTACTCTCTCCATACATCTCCCCTTCTCCCTCATCCCCTCCCCCCATGTCCATAGGTGTATCAATGGTGACTTTTGGGTGGCCTGGAAGACCCTTCTACAGAATTGATATCAGAACTGAGACCTCAGTAGCAAGGAGGAGCCAGCCATTTGAACAGTTTTGGGAGGCTGTCCCAGGCAGAGAGAACAGTTAAATGCAAAATGCCTGAGGCCAGAAAAACGTTGCTACATGCCAGAAACAGAAGAAATCCCAGCGTGGCTGGATAATGGGTAGAGCAGTGGGCACTGAGGTCAAAGGGATTGGCAGGGGCTAGATCATGTGGAATGTTGAAGGTCATGGTTTGGGATTCAGCTGCTATTCTCTAAGTGTGATCTGGAGGTGGTTTAGTCACTAAGTCGTGTCCTACTCCTTGCGACCCCATGGACTGTAGCCCTCCAGGCTCCTCTGTCCATGGGATTTCCCAGGCAGGGTTACTAGAGTGGGTTGCCATTCCCTTCTCTAGGGGATATTTCCAACCCAGGGATCAAACCTTTGTCTCCTGCATTACAGGTGGTCTCTTGCATTGTCAGGTTCTTTACCAACTGAGCCACCGGAAGCCTAAGTATAATGAGGGAGGGACGCTGTCTGACTTAGGTTTTTAAATGATCCTGCTGGCAACTGTTTGGATAAGGAGCTTGCTGTGACCTGAATTGTATCCCCCCACCTCCATTTGTGTGTTGAAGCCCTAATCCCATGTGATGGAATTACAGATGGGAGGTCATTTTGGTTTAGACACACCACGGAACGTGACTGAGTTCATCAGCTAGTAAGTGACAGAGCCAGAAATGAGCCTGGGAGAAGTCTGAGTCCCACTTCAAGTCCCTTCCTCTGGTACATAGTATACTCATCAGAACATACAGGTCAGACCCCAGACGAGGGATCAGATAGATGCCTGAGTCTGAAGTCTGGTTTGTGTACTGTGTGCTTAGTTGCTCAGTTGTCATGTCCAACTCTTTTTGACCCCATGGACTGTAGCTCGCCAGGCTTCTCTGTCCATGGGATTCTCCAGGCAAGAATACTGAGTGGGCTGCCATTCCTTTCTCTAGGTGGATCTTCCTGACCCATAGATTGAACCCAGGTCTTCTGCATTGCAGGCAGTTTCTTTACCATCTGAGCCACCAGGGAAGTCTGGTTTGCTCCCTGCTAACCTACGCTGAATGTCCCTGTGCCTCAGTTTTCTAATACGTACCTCCCTGGTAAAGTTGTTGTTGTTCAGTCGATAAGCTGTGTCTGACTCTTTTTGACCCCATGGACTGCAGCATGCCAGGCTTCCCTGTCCTTCACCATCTACTGGAGCTTGCGCAAACTTGTGTCCATTGAGTTGGTGATGCCATCCAATCATCCCATCCTTTGTCATCTCCTTCTTCTGCCTTCAATCTTTCCCAGCATCAGGGTCTTTCGCAATGAGTCAACTCTTCACATCAGGTGGCCTAAGTATTGGAGCTTCAGCTTTAGCATCAGCCCTTCAAATGCATATTTAGGATTTATTCCCTTTAGCACTGACTAGTGGACAAAACATAGTCCACTGGAGAAGGGAATGGCAAACCACTTCAGTATTCTTGCCTTGAGAACCCTGTGAACAGTACAAAAGGATAAGATTGTTGTAAGGATCAAATGGGTTGCTATTCTGAAGCACTTAGAACAGTGCCTGGCACATGATAGAGTATTAAATAAATAATAAAATATTTAGTTAATAAAGTATTAAATAAACAGTGGAAAGGAATGTCCAACTCTAGCATCCTACTGTGAAGATGGGCCCTTAGGTATTGGGGAGAAGTCACAGGATGTAATTGTGTTGGACACCCAGTAGATCTACTTTTGTATCTCTCTTGGGTCATCCATTGGCAACCCTTGATTGTTCATGAATTAATTTTCAGCACTAAATGCAGCTTCCTCCCCTACCACTTAGATGGGTCTCAGGAATAGGCCAGAGAGGTCCTAGAACAAAATGGCAAAATTCACTGACTCTCACCTGTGACAATCAATCAAAAATATTTCCAGTTGTCACAACTGGTGTGAAGCTGGCATCAAATGAGTGGAAACTAGGGATTCTGCCAAACATCCGACAGTGCAAGGACCAGCCCCCAAACAAAGAATTATCTGACCCCAAAGAGCAAGAGTGCAGAGGTTGAGAACCTTGGTTGGACTTTGTTAAGGTGGCAGTTTTTGAGATACTGAGTTATAAAGTCATTTGTAGTTGTTTAGTCGCTAAGTCATGTCCAACTCTTTGTGACTCCATGGATTGTAGCTCGCCAGGCTCCTCTGTCCATGGGATTCTCCAGGCAAGAATACTGTAGTAGGTAGCCATTCCCTTCTCTAGGGGATCATCCTGACCCAGGGGTTGAACCCGAGT
Organism: Neotragus pygmaeus; assembly: GCA_006410875.1. NCBI lineage: Eukaryota > Metazoa > Chordata > Mammalia > Artiodactyla > Bovidae > Neotragus > Neotragus pygmaeus. The sequence continues at coordinate 13,124 of SJYV01002700.1, forward strand.
CTCCTGCATTAGCATGCAGGTTCTTTACCACTGAGCCACTTGGGAAGCACCTACAGAGTTATTAGAAATCAGCAAGCTTGAAAGGCCTTGCAGACCCACTCTGCTCCCAGATGAGGCTATATGAGCTGAGCATCTCTCCTTGTTTCTTCTTTGAGCAGAAAATTCTACAGAAGGAGTTGGTGGAAGTAAAAAATCCATCAGTTCTCATTTTACCAGGCATTTAGGAAAATAACTTTTCTCCTGCAGAAGAAATTACATGAATTACATTAAAATGGTGCTAAGGTAATAAAATTACATGCTCAGGATTCTTCTGAAAACTTCCTTTGTCTGGCAGGGTAATTTGAGTGTGGGAAAGACCGTCTTTCCAGCCACCACACTTTCACATAAAGAGGAACAGAGGAAATTGGCTCCATCATGCTATTGCTGCAAGTACCACTCTGTGAAATTCCAATTTGTAAAAAATCTGCAGATTTAATCACAAGGCAAACCTTCTGATGCAGATCCATGAGAACAATGATTTGGGTTTTACTTTAAATGCACATTTATAAGGGAAACTTCAAATCACCATATGAATGGTGGTAAACCCAGACAGGGGCAAATACTCTCGGAACTGGGCAGCAGTGGACTCTGATGTTGTGAGAATCATCCTCATTTTTGGTGTCAGTGCTGTTTGGAAGGAAATAGATAGAAAATGCGCATGTGATGAGAGAAATCGCTTCGCTTCCAGCGTGTTAACAATTTTTAGCTCAGAAGGAAAAAAAAAATCCTCGTTTTAATGTAAAAGAAAGCCGAAATGACGGGGGAAAGTGACATCTGTTTTTAAGATTCCCAGTGAAAACGTCTTTCAGAGGCAAACTGATGCACGTGATACGTTGGCCAAGGCCATGAGGGATGAGGCTGTTCGTGCTGGAGTCGAAGGAAGCGAGGTCATGGAGACAGAAGTATCCTTGCTTGTGTGGATGGTGGGGCTTGAGCCGCTTTTATTTATTTAATTTTAAAAACATCTTCAAGACTTAAAAAAATTTTATTTATTTGTTTTTGGCTGTGCCGAGCGTTGCTGTGCGGGCTTCTCTTTGTTGCGGCGAGCAGGAGCTGCTCTCTAGTTGTGGCGCATGGGCTTCTCATTGCCGTGGCTTCTCTTGTTACGGAGCTTGGGCTACAGGGCACGTGGGCTCAGTAGTTGCAACTCCCAGGTTCTAGAGCACAGGCTCAATAGTTGTGCACAGGCTTTCTTGCTCCGTAGCATGTGGAATCTTCCTGGATCAGGGGTCAAACCCATGTCTCTTGCACAGATTCTTTTCCACTGATCCACCAGGGGAGTCCGGTTTGAGCTTTTTAGAAGAGTAGTTCTCAACCAGTGGTGACTGTGCCTCCCAGGAGGCATTTGGCAACATTTGAAGATATTTTTTGGTCATTTTTGGCAGGAGGGTACTGAGGGCACCTCATGAGTAAAGGGTAGGGATGCTGTGAAGCATCCTGTGAGGCACAGGACTGCCCCCCCACAACAAAGACTCACCTGGTCCAAAATAATAAAAAAGGTTGGGAAACCCTGTATCGGAGCTTCTATTCCTTCATCTATAGAGTGAGAGTACCTGCTGCACCTCTTCCACCTGCTTGTTCTAAGGATGCAGGAGAATGCGTTCCACAAGTGATGGCTGACTTCATTGATAGTAGAGATTTCTAAGGCATTCTTCAATTTTATTTCTCTATCTAAACTCCACCATGTTTCCCCACTGGCTCAATCCTCCTGCAATGCAGGAGACTCGGATTTAATCCCTGGATCAAGAAGATCCCCTGGAGATGGAAACAGGCAACCCACTCCGGTGTTCTTGTCTGGGAAATCCCGTGGACAGAGGAGCCTGGTGGGCTGCAGTCCATGGAGTCGCAAGAGTCAGACACAGCTTAGCAACTAAACAACAAACAAACTACCATAGCCACAGAACGCTGCCTAAAATGCAAATCTGACTGCTGTTTCTCTCCCGAAAGCTTGTATGTGGCTTTCCATCAACTTCTGTAGTACATCCAAATTGATCTTTACTTGTTTTTCAGCAGTGTCCTTCTCCTTTCTATACTCCCGCCCCCCACACCACGATCAGGAATGCAATGGAATATACTCTCCCTCGCCTCCACATCTTTGTACTCACTCTTTTCTTTCCTGAATCCTTCCATCACACTCCTTGCCATTTCACCTAGTCAGTTCCTACTTGTTCTTGGTGGCCTTAGCCTCCATGTCACCTCCTCCAGGAAGTCTTCCCTTATTGCCTTAGGGTACTGAAGGTGTACTTGACAAGCTAGCACAGTTCAGTAAACATTTGTTGAGTGAATTAATGAATAGATGAATTAATGAGATCTTTGAGTATATAGAAAGAGAAAATAGCTCATCTTGATTTGTCCCCCTTCTTTCTCCTTGGGTCACTGTTATGATCATGCTAATGGGTGACAGTCCAAAGAGGGAAGGTTGCTGAGAAGAGCCCAACAGAGGGTCAAGATCCTCTTTAACTTTGACCAGTGGCCTTGACATAATCCAGAGGGAAATGTCCTTGGATGAGAATAGCCACCTTAGAGTGAATTAACTTCTATTTTCTGGAAAATAGATTAGTCAGGGAGATGAGAACTTAGTGAGTTGCTGGGCAATGGCAACCCANTCCTCTTTAACTTTGACCAGTGGCCTTGACATAATCCAGAGGGAAATGTCCTTGGATGAGAATAGCCACCTTAGAGTGAATTAACTTCTATTTTCTGGAAAATAGATTAGTCAGGGAGATGAGAACTTAGTGAGTTGCTGGGCAATGGCAACCCACTCCAGTACTCTTGCCTGGAAAATCCCATGGACAGAGGAGCCTGGTAGGCTGTAGTCCATGGGATCGTGAAGAGTTGGATATGACTGGGCAACTTCACGTTCACTTTTCACTTTCATGCATTGGAGAAGGAAATGGCAACCCACTCCAGTATTATTGCCTGGAGAATCCCAGGGATGAGGAAGCCAGGAGGGCTGCCGTCTATGGGGTTGCACAGAGTTGGACACGACTGAAGCGACTTAGCAGTAGCAGTAGCAGCTAGAACTTGTGTGGGTGTTTGTGTGTCTGTGTGTGTGTATGTATGTGTATGTGCTCAGTCGTGTCCAACTCTTTGGGACCCCATGAACTGTATGTAGCCTGCCAGACTCCTCTGTCCATGGGATTCTCCAGGCAAGAATATTGGAGTGGGTTGCCACTTCCTTCTCCAGGGGATCTTCCCGACCCAGGGATGGAACCCACATCTATTGCACCTCCTGCATTGGCAGGTGGATTCTTTACCAACAGCGCCACCTGGGAAGTTCATATTCCAGACTATTTGTTATTGTGTGTCCCCCTGAATTTCACATTCTTTGCTACATAATTAGGCTTCTGGAGGACAGAAACAACCCCAGGCATCTTAATGTATATCCTGTCAAAGTGCCTGATAAAGAAAACCTTTCTGGTAAAAGTCTTTCCATAATGATATGCAGTGTCCCCATTTTACAAATGAGTAAACTGAATATTCTCAAAGAGGGTAACTGTGTCCTACAGTGAGTTAGCAACCAAACCAGGAGTAAAAAAAAAAGAAAAAAAAAAGGCATAGCTTCATTGGAGACAAATTATAGAAGCTGCAATGTCTTTAAATTTAGAAAACAAAGTTAGCTCCCGCCAGAGCTGCGAGGCAGTTTTGACGTCTTCTGAAAGCCTCTTCTCCCATCCAATTTTATTTCTTAAAGTAGGAAGCCAAAGCTCACAGGGACACTCTGCCTCGTCTCCCCTTCCATTTATCAGTATTTTTGCCTCTCATTATACTCGTGGCCTAGTTTTCTTGGGCCCTTTAGATGTCAATGAGCATATTACACTAGGTATTGTCCTTGAAGGTTTTTGAAGTTCTTTAGGCTTTATGAGCAAGGTCTCTGACTCCAGCTGAGTGCTACCGATGACTTTGGCTCTGCTCTATTTCCTCAAGAAATCTAAAGGATAGTGTTGTCATCTTCCAAAACAGAAACTGATAAAGGCTGCCCTCATACTGAGAATTTCCCCCCTTTTCTCAGAGGCAGCAGAGAAATTGCTAAAACTGAGTTTTAGTTTGCAAGGTACTTCTGTCTTCCAACCAACAAAAAGTAAGCTGTTAGCTCTGGAGAAATGGAGCCTGTGATTTGGGGAGGCGAGGCGACTGATGCTGAACCCTGGAAAGAATGGAGTCAATGTTTCACATAATAATTCCATTATGGGGAAGCAGGAGCCAGCCTGCCGGAGAGTCACATGTCCTGGGCACAAGGCACCGTGACACTGAATTCTGCCTTTGGATCCAGGTCTCAGGTGACTGTGGGGCTTTTGAAAGGGGACCTGGGTCTACGTTTTGCTTCTGCTCTGGGCTTTATCCAACTCAATGTAAAAATGACTAGCAGTTCCCAGCAGACTCTCATGAAGCTGTTTTGGCATCTCACGGGGTTGGAAGGGAAGATGGAGGCAGTTTAGCTCCACGCTTAGGAAGTGGGTGTGTAGCTGAGGGCTTGCTCCTCAGTGGGCGGAGTGGGCTCCTGAAATCTAGTTTAAGGGACTCTGAGAAGACTCACTGACACCCCCAAATACCATCCCTTCAGATGTTGGAAATGTCAGCTAGAGCATCCATCACTGCTGAGATGTCCATCACGTCTTTCCATGGCTTCCTGCAAGGGGGCAGCGCGTTCGGTTGGTAACACTTCCACGGGGGTGGTTTTCTCTAGCCAGCTTTCCCTCCTGATTGCAGATGGAAGGTGGTAGGGTGAGGCATGAAGCCACAAGACACAGAAAAGTGGCTGCCTCTGACTGCGGTGACCAGAAGTTCTTTCAGCTGGCTCTGTTTCTTTTTAACATACTGGTATATAACACCAGTGCCTGTGTTTCAACAAGCTGGGGAATAACATGAGGGTGTACTCCTTTTAACACTCACATTTTTAAGAAGTGGAGGATCTGGAGCTGGCCGGCATAGATTCTCATCCTCGCTCTACCATTTATGAACTTTGTGATCTTGGATAATCCACTCAACCCCTCCACATCTGTTTCCTTATCTGTAAATGGGAGCACTTACAACATAGGCTTATTTGAATGATTAAGTTAGAATAACAAACACTTTCTGTCCTAGCGCTTGTACACATACACAAAAAAGTCCTTACTGGGACTTCCCTGGTGGGCCAGAGGTAAAGAATCTGCCTTGCACTGCAGGGGACTTGAGTTTGAACCCTGGTTGTGGAACTAGAGCTTCCCTGGTGGCTCAAACAGAATCTGCCTGCAGTGAGAAAGACTTGGGTTCGATCTCTCAGGTTGGGAAGATCCCCTGGAGAAGGGAATGGCAACCTACTCCAGTATTCTTGCCTGGAGAATGCCATGGGGTTGCAGAGTCAGACATGACTGAGCGACTAACTCCTTGGGGAACTAAGATCCCACATACCATGGGGCAACTAAGCCTCTACACCATAAAGAGAACTCTCACACTGTAACAAAGATCCAGCACAGACAAAAACAACAACAACAAAAAGATAAGCAGCAAGGATTTGCTGTATAACACAGGGAATTATATTTAGTATCTTGGTTAACTTATAATGGAAAATAATCTGAATAAAGTATGTAAAACTGAATCACTTTGCTGTGCATCTGAAACCAACACAATATTGTAAATCAACTGTACTTCAATTAAGAAAAGTCATTATTACACCTCTATGATGGGGTGTATGTCAAAAGGACAAGAGGGCTAAAAGAGCTCACAATGGCAAAGCTGGAACATTTCAAGCAACAGAAGCATTAATATCAATACATATCCATGAGTCCATACTAGCAAAGAAATATTTAAACACATACACAAGTGGAGGAAAGAGATAGATTTCCTGAACAGAAGAATTCCAAATAATTTATGTAGACACATCATCCTCAAGGGTCTTCCCAGCTGGTGCCAGTGGTAAAGAACCCAGCTGCCAGTGCAGGAGATGTAAGAGACTCTAGTTCGATCCCTGGGTCCCTGGGTTGGGAAGAGCCCCCAGAGAAGGGAATGGAAACCCACTCTATATTCTTGCCTGGAGAATCCCATGGGCAGAGGAGTCTGGTGGAATATGGTCCATGTGGTCGCAAAGAGTCAGACACAACTGAAGTGACTTAGCATGCACACAGCACATCATGTTCAAGGATGAGTCTCACAGCTGGCCACTCCTTTAAGTGAAGGCTATACATAGTTACTTCCTTCCAAATAGGACAGTATAAAGGGGAGGGGGAGAATAAAAGAGTAATTCACAGTGCAGACATTTTGACAAATGTCAAATGATCTCAGCCAGTGATCAAGGTTAAAATCAACAGCCATGAATCATGTTGATACTAGGTGCCCTTGATATGATGTGCTAAATATGGCAATTTATCTCTGTGGTCTGCTTCTCCAAACCCCATAACCTCAGCATAATCATGAGAAAAACATCAGACAAATCCCAGTGCAGGGAATCCTACAAGATACGTGACCAGTATTTCGCAAAAATGTCAAGGTTATCAGGAACAAGGAACGTCTGATAAACTGTCATAGCCAAGCGGATCCTACAGGGATGTCAGCTAACTGTGATGTGATCCTGAATGGATTCTGGAACACAAAAGGAATACTAGGTTAAAAATAAAGAAAATATGACTAAACCATGGGCATTAGTTAATAACCTTGCATCCATTGGCTCATTAACTATAGTAGATTACTAGAGTAATCTTGGACTTCTTTGGTGGCCCATATGGCAAAGAATCTGCCTGCTGCAGGAAATGTGGATTTGGTCCCTGGGTTGGGAAGATGTCCTAGAAAAGAGAATGGCTACCCACTCTAGTATTCTTGCTTGGAGAATTCCATGTTCAGAGGAGCCTGGTGGGCTACAGTCCATGGGGTACAAAGAGTCATACATGACTGAAAGACTGACACTTTCGCTTCACTTNCAAAGCTACAAACTTTTTCCTTTTTCAGATACAAAAACAACTAGGTAATAGAGTCAGGTGGTTCAAAATTCAAAGAGAATAAAAGTAAATACAGTGAAAAGTCTCCCTCCTTTTCGGTCTCTACCACCATGTTTCCCTGGAAAGAGATAACCTCTGCTATTTGTTTTGAAAGGCATTTCAAATGCCTCCAAAAGTCTAACAGAAAGTATACTATTCTCCACCAAACTGTTGAAGAAGTCCACAGCCTATGTGCTTTTTAAATGGAAACATATTGACCCTGTTTTGTATTTCACCCTGAATATAATCAGAATGGAGTAACCAGAGTTACAAATTTTCCCAAGTGTTGACTGGTTATTCTTTTCATGAATAAGACAACTTAAAAACAAAAGGAGAAGGGAAAAACAAATAGTCCTAGAAATGGAAACAAAGAGAGATATTAGTTGTGAAAATTTTAGAAATCTGATGTAATTACTTTAAAATCCAGCTTAAATACACCCATCCATTCCAATTTTTATTTCACTGAGGAATTTTAAGCATATTTACGATCATTTTTTGTTTTTTACATTCCTGATTTTTTTCACCTGCAAAAAGGAGGAGCTGTCTTCATTTCTGTTCCTAGCCACTAGCCTGATGACTTACCTCAGTTCCTCATTTCTAAGATGAAGTTAATATTCATAGGTACCTCATAAAAATTAAGGCAAAGATGGATCCAGATAATCGATGTAAAGTGATTAAAACAGTGCTAGGCCATGTAGTACAATTGTTTATTAAATGGAATTCAGGTTTGGGGTGAAGACATTTTTANGACTTACCTCAGTTCCTCATTTCTAAGATGAAGTTAATATTCACAGGTACCTCATAAAAATTAAGGCAAAGATGGATCCAGATAATCGATGTAAAGTGATTAAAACAGTGCTAGGCCATGTAGTACAATTGTTTATTAAATGGAATTCAGGTTTGGGGTGAAGACATTTTTATCTATAGCACACTCCCTAAATCTTCGATACCTTGGACTATGGAAGGGCATCGAGGACAGAAAAGGCAGAAAGGACAAATAATCTGACAAGAAATGAGTTTAGAGTAATAAAATAGTAAAAGTGAGTTAAATTATTCCAGGAATAAGAGGGGGAGACAAGAGGTGACTAACAAAAAATCCTTCTGCAAAGCTAATTTTTTAGGAAATACATTTCAACTTTAAGAGCATCAGTAGCACTAAAATCCCCAACACTGAGGAGGTCAACCTTTGTTAGGCCCTTTGCTCCTTTTGTTCCATTCCAGAAATCAGGGTACAACAGCTACTTAAGCCCGTGCCTTTCGCCTAATCAATTTTGACAGATGTCAAAGACAGTGCAAACAAAAAGAGGAAAGACAAGGAAACTAAGAGGATTTAATCGGTAGGAGTGGGCGGGGGAAATCTAGGGCTCTGAATGCACATGAGTTCTATCACTTTGATGCTGTGTGACCTCAGACAGGTCACGTTCCCTTTCCGGGCTTCACTGAGAAAATGATGACATTTTGTCTGACATTCTGATTTTGTGTTTAAAAGGCAGAGGGAAATGCACGTGGTAGAGGAGNGATGCTGTGTGACCTCAGACAGGTCACGTTCCCTTTCCGGGCTTCACTGAGAAAATGATGACATTTTGTCTGACATTCTGATTTTGTGTTTAAAAGGCAGAGGGAAATGCACGTGGTAGAGGAGCTGGAGGAGCCAGGATTTAAAAAGAGCTCCTCGGTGGGGTCCCTACAGTCGGCCTCTGCGAGTCTCCCCACCGCAGTGATTCAGGCCCCGGGTCTCGGAGCCTGGGACCAGGAATGGCACGGTCGGCCAGAACCCGGGTCACAGAGCTGCCTCGCCGAGAGCTGCCCACCGCTAGATTCAAGTCTAACTCGGCGATGCGAGTGAACCTAAAAGCAAGGTCAGGGGCATTTCTCCCCACTCGGTTTAAGAGGGGGCGGACGGGACGACCACTGCTCAGATGGCTAAGCCCAGCGGCACCCCTATGCAGTTCCGGGATCACCACCTACCGCCTCCGCAGCCCCGCTGCAGCGGCAGCAACTCCCCAGCCCAGGCGGGCCGCCGCCGCCATCTTAGTCCGAGTGCGCAGGCGTAGGACAGGACGTTCGCCCACCCCCACGCCTCCCCCTGCCTACGGAGAGGTGCCGAAGCCCCGCGCAGGCGTGAGCTCAGGCGCAGGTCAGTTGAGATCCGGCAAGGCACCGGGAATAGCGCACCCTACTGGCCGCTCGCGGCGCTGCTGCGGACTGGCCCGCCGGGCTTGAGTCTGGCTGTTTGAAACCAGTTCACAGACTCATGTCCATTGAGTCCGTGACGCCATCCAGCCATCTCATCCTC
>SJYV01002700.1:38880-49132 GCA_006410875.1 Neotragus pygmaeus
TGATTGTGAGTGAACTCTGGGAGTTGGTGATGAACAGGGGGGCCTGGCGTGCTGTGATTCATGGGGTCGCAAAGAGTCGGACACGAGTGAGCGACTGAACTGGTCTTATCATCTTGCTATTTGTTTTGTTTTTTACTTGTCCTACCTGCTTTTTTTTTTCTCCTTTCCCTATCTTTAAGCTTACTTTGGATTAATTGAATGTTCCTTATGATTTCGTATCTCTAGTTACATTATTTGCTATAAGTTTTTGCTTTATTTCAGTGCTTTGTTTAAGCAGGGTGTGTGTGCGCACAAACCCGCACTCACATGCATCCATCTCTTCACAACCCCATGGCCTCTAGCCCCGCCAGACTCCTCTCCATGAGGTTTCCCAGGCAAGAATATTGGCATGGGTTGCGATTTCCTTCTCCAGGGGAGCTTCCCTACCCAGGGATCAATCCCGCGTCTCCTGTGTCTCCTACATTGGCAGTAGGGTTCTTTGGCACTAGTGCCGCTTGGGAAGCCCATTTAAGGAATACAGCAAGCATAATCTCTAACTTACAAGTGATATCATGCCTCTTCATATACAGTATAAAAATGTGAAGTAGTATGCTTTCATTTTTTTCTCTCTATTGTGCTATTCTTGTCACATTTTTATTTTGTTTATGTTATTAATCCCACACTACATTGTTTTTATTTAAACATGTTATTTAAATATAATATATTCATATGTTTATTCATGTGATTGTCATTTCCAGTTCTCTTCACCCCTTTCTGTATATCTAAGTTTCCTTCTGATATAATTTTCCTTCTTCTTGAAGGACTTCATGTGACATTTCCTGTAGCATGATTCTGATGGTGATGAATACTTTCAGCTTTTTCATGTGGAAAGTGTCTCTTTCTCCTATTTTTTACTTAATTTTCTTTTTTTTCTGTTTTCAGTTTTATGGATTTCTGCTTTTATCTTCTATTTTTTCACTTCCTTCTTATTGCTTTGAGTACTTTCCTCTTTCTCGTTTATTAATGTAGAAGTTTATATTATTTATTTGAGACCTTTCTCCTTTTCTAATGTAAGCATTTAGTACTGTAAATTTCCTTCTCAGAAATGAATTAGCTGCATCTGATATATTTTAATGAGTTGTGTTTTTTGTTTTCATTCAGTTTTATGTATATTTAAATTTTTCTTTGAGACCCCCTCTTCAGTTCAGTTGTCACTCAGTTGTGTCCTATCTTTGCAACCCCATGGACTGCAGCACGCCAAGCTTCCCTGTCCATCACCAACTTGCAGAGTTTACTCAAACTCATGTCCATTGAGTTAGTGATGCCATCCAACGATCTCATCCTCTGTCATCCCCTTCTCCTCCCACCTTCAATCTTTCCCAGCATCAGGGTCTTTTCCAATGAGTCACTTCTTCACATCTGGTGGCCAAAGTATTGGAGTTTCAGCTTCAGCATCAGTGTTTCCAGTGAATATTCAGGACTGATTTCCTTTAGGATGGACTGGTTGGATCTCCTTGCAGTCCAAGGGACTCTCAAGAGTCTTCTCCAACACTACAATTCAAAAGCATCAATTCTTTGGCACTCAGCTTCCTTTATAGTCCAACTCTCACATCCATACCTGACTACTGGAAAAACCGTTATCTTTGACTAGACGGACCTTTGTTGGCAAAGTAATGTCTTTGTTTTTGAATATACTATCTGGTTTGGTCATAACTTTTCTTCCAAGGAGTAAGCATCTTTTAATTTCGTGGCTGCAGTCACGTTCTGCAGTGATTTTGGAGACCAAAAAAAATGAAGTCTGTTACTGTTTCCATTGTTTCCCCATCTATTTGCCATGAAGTGATGGGACCAGATGCCATGATCTTAATTTTCTGACTGCTGAGTTTTAAGCCAACCTTTTCACTTTCTTCTTTCACTTTCATCAAGAGCTTCTTTAATTCTTCTTCGCTTTCTGCCATAAGGGTGGTGGCATCTGCATATCTGAGGTTATTGATANAACTGAACTGAACTGAACTGAAGGAACTTAGCATGCAATGACTTCAAAACCCTATTAAGTTCCATGGCAAAGACAAATGAAGATTCCCTGTGGAATCTTTCCACACGGAAAAGACTATTAGCAGTAGCTTACCAAACATCTCTCCTTCCTTCTTATATAACTCCATCTGAAGCTAAATATATGGTCAACTTCAACTGAAATTTCCAGTTTTCTTCTATTCAGGCTGAGCCATAGGCAGAGTTGCTGCGTGGGACTTCCAGGTAGGCTGCTTAAAGAGAGCTGACCTCAGCTGACAGGGGATCTTTTCAGTCATTTTGCCCCTTTTCCTTTTTCTAGTATGCAGTGTAGATGTGATGGCCAGAGCTCCAGCAGCCATCCTGCAGTGAGCTGACCTTGAAGAGGGAAACTCTGTAGTAGGATGCAGGAGTGAAGCAGTAAGTGCCTGGGGTTCTGATGACACTGAAGCTACCATTCCAGTCAGTCCTGGGACTGCTCACCTCTAGACTTTCATTAAATAAGGGGGGGCAGGGGACCCAAAACAGAAAAACTTCCTAATTTAAGCAATTTCATTTTTATGAGAGAGAAAGCCAAATGAATGAAGAATACATGTTCTTTACACCTTGGTATATTTGCTGTTTGCACACCTCATGAATAACTTTTAAAAAGTCAAATGCAATGACCCAGTAGGAGCATCTTTTTCCTTTCCTTTGTGGAACCCTCTGCTTCTACTTGTCAGAAATTTATTTCCTTCTGCCTCTCTCCTTTCCTGACACAGAACAGAAAGAATTAAAAATTTTAAAACGATGCTTAACTCTAGCATCAAAGCTTACCATCTCTAAAGAAGCCACATTTCATGGAAACCACACTGTCTCCTGGGCATCCTGTCAAAATTAATACAGAGTTTCTGTAATTACCTTTTCATTCCATCTTTGCTATTTCTCATATAAAGAAACAGAGCTTCTTCTGGCATTTCTACTTTTATTCCAGGCACTTTAGAAACTTCACTAATTAGAGTCTGAGGTTTTATTTTTTCTTGATTTAGTTTTTTTTTTAATTAGAATAGAAATCCTTACATTCATTGACAGCCTTGCAATAATACTCAAGCTATATTAGTCGTGCTATTTTATCTCACGCCTCAGTTTCTTCATCTGAGCAACTTCAACATATGCACCAAACACTCATTTGGCATTCCAAGTTTCCTATTATTTGTTCATTTCTTCATTCTACAAATATTGAAGGTCTGTGCCAGAAACTAGGCCAGGAATTTGTAATGTGATGGTGAACAAACAAGATACTTGGCCCTACTTCTATGGAGCTTATTATGGCATACTGGAGAAGACAGACATAAATTTAAAAATCACACAAATCAATGTATAATTAATAAAGAATCACAGTGTTACCAGGCCACATATAGTGTAATCTTTTTTTATTTCTAAGCAGTTGTTTTTCAAATGAGTCTCTAAAGCCCTGACTTCTCTCAAGTATCAAACTATCCTTCATATTCAGTTCTTAAGTCAGTTTGTGCTTTAATTTCCTTTTAATATCACTAGCTTTTCCTGTCAGAATTCAAGCTGCTTATCAGAATTCTTTTTACTTGCAAAATTTTATTCTAAATCTCTTTAAAAATAAGGGAGATCTACCACTTTTGCAAAGTGACTGCCTGTCCCTCTCCCACCCACAGCTCCCATTAACCCTGCTTATATGGAGAATTCCCATTTACCTTAACTATAAGTTATTCATTTTTCTGGATATTTTTCCTTTATACGACAAGGTCAATAAAAATTCTGAAATCCGCCTATTGTTTTAGCTCTTCTACCTGAAATAAAACGTTGTCCAGCCTTCCATATTTACCTTTCAGACTTCTCAATTACACACCTAAGGCTCTTCTGCTCTTGAAACAGCTGGGTGTCTCGCTGCTCTTCTACAGTAGTGAGACAGAGCAAGTTCACAGTCATCGTAAGGGTTATCCCATGATGTCTTACAAGACCCAGACCCAGAAACTCAGAAATCACTGTATGTTATCAGCGCAGGAAGCTCTTGTGCTCGAGGGCTGAGGAACGTGACACAGTCATTCTCAAGGTCGACAGCCTTATCTGTGTAGGGCTCAGTGCCTTATGCACACTCAAAAGTACACACATTGGATGGTTGTGTTCAGAAAGCATCGCATTTGTATTAACAACATAGCTCAGCGTGCACTCTACCTCACCCCAAGCTGGTCTGTCTCCCACAGAAGGGAACTCTGTAACTAACACGCACACTCTCCTGCACTTGCTCCAGCACACACACAGGCACACACCGTGTCCTCTTGAAAACCGTGAGCTAAAAGGAAACCTGTGAACAGTAATCCTTACTGCAGAGAAGCAGGCAGATACACGAGCTGCATTATCCTCAGCTGTTTCATTCTGCCTTCCTCCTGATGCTGTATTAAGGATCTAAAGGGTGTACAACAGATGCTCCCCTGGAGGATCTTTCTCACCCATTTCTCCTCCTTTTCCAGCTCTCTGACAGGCTAGCCTAAAATTCATTCATTCAGAAGAGCTTACTGAAGAAGGAACTTGGACCAGGCCCAGGGTGTGGGAGGGTGAAGACATCTTTAAGGCCAGTGGGGAGAGACACACGAACAGAGAATCCATTGCAGTACACAACGATAACTGTCTCAGTTTGTTAGTCCTTTTTGCTTCCAAGAGCTCCGTGTGCTAACGCTAATGCTGCAGGAGGGAGTAGGTTCTGTCATTCAATCTAGGATTCCTCAAAAGTGTAGTAGGGTCCATCCAACTGACTGAAAATATGATTGTATTAATTATAGAATCATAGAAATCATAGCACAGAAAACAAACTTGAAAGATTCTCATAGAGACTTGAAGACCTTCTGAGATGATTTCCTCAGAATACAGGTTGAGAAATTCAAGGCTAATCCATTATACTACCCTAGCTTATCATCAGTTAACTCCCTAAAAGGGACTCATAATTAAATAGGACTAGTGCTTTCGAAGGCAAAAGGTAAGTGTGTAAGAGTAACCACTGAATCCTTGAGAGGAAGGAGATGTGTCAGGGGAGGATAGGATTGTGACAGAAGAGGATGGAGAGGCCAAGACAAGTCTGCCTTCTTCCCACTCTTGCCTAGAACTTGAGTTTTTAAAATATCTAGAGGCCAACACCAGTAACTCATATCAAGCCAGAAAACCGACTTAAGAANAGGAGGTCCCTTGTGTGTTGATTTTTTATCCTGCAACTTTGCTGAGTTTATTTTTCGGGTCTAACTGTGTACATGCGTGTACCTGTGTTTGTGCTGTGTCTGAGTGTAATCTAAGCGTTTCTACATATGACACCATTTCACTATCAACAAGGATCATTTTCCTTCCTCCTTTAGGAAGGAACTGTCTTTCCTAACTTTTTCTTGCTTCTTTGTTTAGCAGGGACTTCCTATGCTAGGTCGACTAGAAGTGGCAAAGGCAGGCATCCCTCTCTGGTTCTTAATCTTATAGAAAATATTTCCAAGCTTTCTTTACCAGCTAAGATGACAGATGCAGGTTTTTTATGTATGGCCTCTATACTATTGAAATTTCCTTTTATTCTTCTTCTGCTGGCTGAGTGTCTTTGTTATGAAGGAGTGTCATAATGTTATTAGCTATTACACTGATTGGTTTTCATACACTGAACCATCCTCTTAGGTCCCAGGAATAAATCTCATTTGTCTGTCGTTCAGAATCCATTTAATGTGTTGCTACATTCAGTTTGCTACTATGTGTTAAAGATATTTCTACTAGTATTCACGAGTATATACATCTAAGGGCGTTCTCTTTTTGTATTGTCTGTTTCTGGCTTTAGTAAAAGGGTAATACTGACCTCATGGAATGAGTTAGAGTTCTCTCCTCTTTGGTTTTTTGGGGAAGCATTTTAGAATCAGTATTGTTAAGTAATTTTTTATGTTTGGTAGAAATCAACTGTGAAACCATGTTGTACAGGCTGTGCTTTATAGGACTTTTTGGATTATTGATTCCATAGTCTTACTGGTTATAGGTCTATTCAGATTTTCTACTTCTTGATTCAGTTTTGGGAGCAGCTTTTCCAGAAATTTGCCCATTTTGTCTGCATTATCTAATCAGTTGATGTACAGCTGTACATAGTATTTTCTTCAAATCCTTTTTTTCCCTATAAATTCAGCAGTAATGCCCACAAATCCATTTCTTATTTTGGGTAACTAAATCTTCTCTCCTTTTTCACAGTCAGTGTATTTGAAATTTGTTATTTTTGTGGATCTTTGCAAAGAACAAACTGTTGATTTTCCTTCTTATTTTTCTCTCCTCTCTTTTATTCTGCTGTCCATATAATCTGTATCATTTCATGCTCTGTGATAGATGTAAATTTAGGTTTTATTATATTTCCTAACACTTCATGGTATAAAATTAGGTTGTTAATAAGATAGATTTCAAATTGTATTTGAGATAAAGAAAATGACTTTCTTAATTATATATGCCAAGATCAGTAATTGATGAATAAATTCACTTTCTTGCTAAAGCATCAGTTGAAATTATTATGAAGACTCCTAAGATGATTTCAGGCCAGCTTCTTTCTAACCCTGCCATGTCCCAGCTTGTCTAACCCTGGTGACACAACCACCATGAGCTCCGTGCAGGGACATCAATCACAGACACAGGAGGGCAGAGCCCTCAGTGTCAGGATGGGCTCATCTCCCCCACACCTCCCTCTCTGTTTCCAAGCCCTGAAGCCTGGGATCACTGACTATGGTGCAGTCACAGAGGGAATGGCCATTTCTTCTCACCAGGACTGAGGGAGGCAGGTGCGGAGCCCCAGGACAGGAGGCTCCCCAGAGCTCCTCCGTGGGACTGACATGAAGCAGTAAAAAGAAGGGGAAGGCAGGCTGCTCGCATCATGGGGACACTGAGGGCGAGGTCTCAGCACTGTGACTCCCTTAGACATACCTACTCTCTGATTCTACCTGTGCCCTGGTCTGGAACACCAGCCTGGCAGGCGCCCTGCAGTTCTCACAGGCTGAGAGAGCAGCAGCGGCGTGTGCTGCGCTGGCATGAGGGGGAGTTTTCCTTTCTGAGAGCAGAGACTACAGGCTTGCTCCTGAGCCAGCTTCTTCCCAGCTCAGCTTGGACACAGGGTTTTGTCTTCCTGTTGTGCAGACCCTGCCATGTCCTTTCTGATTTGTCTTTTCCTCCTCCTGCATTTCTTACACACTGTGCATGAGCTGTATTATGGACATTGTTTGCGATTCCAGAAGCCAAGAGTCTGTAGAGATGGGGACCTAGTGATGGGTGGATTTTTTCCTCTTTATGATTTGTACCAGGAATCAGACATATTTCGGCTCTCTTTTGTGGGCAGCCAAAAACAAGAGGTGAACAATAGGCAAGTAAGTTCTTGTTTACATGTGCATATGGGTGTGTGTGTATGTGTCCATTTAATCCCACAGAGAAGATGGTAAAGTCTGCACAGAAATTGCAGAATTGTAGGCTGACACACCCTCACTGGTAAAGAATCCACCTGCCAAAGCAGGCGATCCAAGAGACGAGTGTTTGATCCCTGGGTTGGGAAGATCCTTTGGCGTGGGAAATGGCAATCCACTCCAGTATTCTTGTCTGGAGAATTTCATGGACAGAGGAGCCTGGTGGCTACAGTCTATGGAGACGCAGAGTCAGATATGACTGAGCAACTAGGATCCGATTCTCATTGTTTTGATCTTCTTTATCTCTTTTTTACCTTAAATATTTTCTCCTCTCCCTTCAAGGCAGAGGAGAGAGTTAGACAGCTTTTGTGTCTGCTCCGTGAGCCTATTCTCAATGATCATTCCCCAGAGGTCTCAAAACCAGTGAACCTGCTGGGACTCCAGCCCCTGCTGTTGTCAGACCCTCTGACTGAGGCACACCATCCCTTGAGTCACTGACCCCCTGGTCTGAGGCCACACTTAGGAGAAAGTGGCGCAGTCTGGCTGCTCACTTCCGACAGGGACATTGCTGAAGTGTGCACCCCTGGAGATACCCCTAAGTTCCTTAAATCCACAACCCTTAAACATTATGACCCACTGGACATCAGTCATCATTTAACCCTAAAATGAATGAGATATTCAGCCCATTATTCTGAAGGCCAAACAAGAAAAGGGGATAACATTTCAGACCAGGTTAATGCCCTTAATTTTTTTATCCATTGCACTAATTTCTCCAAGAAAAAAAGGAGAACACTGCCTTAAAATCTGGACTTTATCCAGCTGTGAAGCAAGCATGTCTCCGGTTTCATTCCAGTAATGATGCCTAACAAGGGATTTCCTTCAAACCACCTGTGCACTGTTCATGCTTTGTAGGTTGAAAGAATCGCTAGTGCCTCTGAAACATTTAACAACACGTCTAGGCTTCCCTCATTGCTCAGTTGGTAAAGAATCCGCATGCAATGCAGGAGACCCCAGTTCGATTCCTGGGTTGGGAAGATCCCCTGGAGAAGGGATTGGCTACCCACTCCAGTATTCTTGGGCTTTCCTTGTGGCTCAGCTGGCAAAGAATCCGCCGGCAATATGGGAGACTTGGGTTTGATACCTACGTTAGGAAGATTCCCCTGGACAAGGGAAAGGCTACCCACTCCAGTATTCTGGCCTGGAGAATTCCAGGGTCTTAAAGAGTCTGAGTGACTTTCATTTTCACTTTGCATGTCCTCGGAAGAGTAAAGGGATGTGTAGGAACTCCACACTTTGTTTCCACGAGTTGTTTCCATCTGTACTAATTCCTTCTGGAATTTTAAATCTATAGTCATTTTGGCCAGTGTTCTTGCACTGGAGGGCTACTGACCTCTGGAGTTAGAATTTCAGTCTTTCCAGAGTTTTATCTGTGTGAGGACCTTTGTGTGTCCAATCTTTGTCCATTCCAGCTGTCTCATTTCATGTTTGGTTTCCTCTTGGTTTCCTTCCATAACTTTAAAAGTAAGACATGGAATATTTTATGGAAATTGTTTCAGGCATATACAATGTCTAGTTTGGCAAAAGTTATGGATCACTTGCCTTCTACCAGAGGTAGGATGTCAGAAAGTGACTATCAGGGGATGATCTCAGGCACCGTGAGGGGAGAGAGGAAACCTGTTTTCTCCTGGAGGCCAGTGTTGAGGGTAGGGTGGCGGGAGTCTTATTAATGTCAAAGGCTGGGGGTCAAACTTTGTTCCCTTCCTCCGGTACTGGATGCCAGAGAAATTTCTGGCCACCTCCGTTTTGGACAGAAGAGCTGAAGGCATTATGTGATTGTCAAAGTTATTTCTAAAAGTCTCTGGGTTAGTCCATGATTGCATATGGCCAACTTCATTCTGTAAACAGATTTTCATACCTAACAGCGTATCATGAATGTAATTTAAGTAAATGTATATCTACATGATTATTATTGAATGTCTACAGAAGTCATATATAGATATGGCAACACTTTAGCCATTGTGATTAATGTTATATGACAATAGACATGTGATAACTAATCCTCTTTAACAAGCTTGGGCATTTCTCTTATTGAGGTAATTGTAAAACTGCTGGGTCAAAACACAGACACATTCATAATAGCTCTTGGTGTGTGTGGTGTGTGGTCAAGGACCTGCTGGGAAACTAGCACTTCATCAGCCAGCCAGCAGAGGGCAGCATCACCCTTTTTCTGTGTTGTGCGGGGCTTAGTAGCGCAGTCCTGTCCCACTCTTTGTGACCCCTTGGACTGTAGCCCGCCAAGCTCCTCTGTACATGGGATTCTCCAGGCAAGAATACTGAAATGAGTTGCAATGTCCTCCTCCAGGAGGTCTTCCCAACCCAGGGATGGAACCCTTTTCCCACATTTTTACAAACTGAATATTCTATTTTGAACTTGGCTTCCTCAGTGACTCAGTGGTAAAGAGTCGGCCTGTAATGCAGGAGACTTGGAGAGGTGGGTTCGTTCCTGAGTCAAAAAGACCCCTTGGAGAAGGAAATGGCATCCCACTCCAGTATTCACACCTGGAAATTTCCATGGCCAGAGGAACCTGTCTGGGGTCCAGTCCATGGGGATGCAAAGAGTCAGACACAACTGAGTGTGTGTTCTGCATCACATAAGAAACACAATATAAAGCCATTTTAAGAATTATTTAAAGGCCATTATTTTAATGTGCACATCTTTACTAGAGTCACAGTATTGTTACCTATTGTTTTAGGACATTCTACCTATTTGTAAAGGTGTTTATATGATCATAGCCTTTATCTTTAATGATATTTCTACAGAGTATTATTCTGTTGCTAATTTATTTTTTATTTTATTTTATTTT
>SJYV01002700.1:52902-214456 GCA_006410875.1 Neotragus pygmaeus
TCTGTCGTCCCCTTATCCTCCTGCCCCCAATTCCTCCCAGCATCAGAATCTTTTCCAATGAGTCAACTCTTCGCATGACGTGGCCAAAGTACTGGAATTTCAGCTTCAGCATCAGTCCTTCCAATGAACACCCAGGGCTGATTTCCTTCAGAATGGACTGATTGGATCTCCTTGCAGTCCAAGGGACTCTCAAGAGTCTTCTCCAACACCACAGTTCAAAAGCATCAATTCTTTGGCACTCAGCTTTCTTCACAGTCCAACTCTCACATCCATACATGACCACTGGAAAAACCATTTAACTTCATGGCTGCAGTCACCATCTGCAGTGATTTTGGAGCCCAAAAAAATAAATTCTGACACTGTTTCCACTATTTCCCCATCTATTTCCCATGAAATGATGGGACCAGATGCCATGATCTTCATTTTCTGAATGTTGAGCTTTAAACAACTTTTTCACTCTCCTCTTTCAGTTTTATCAAGAGGCTTTTTAGCTCCTCTTCACTTTCTGCTGTAAGGGTGGTGTCATCTGCATATCTGAGGTTATTGATATTTCTCCCAGCAATTCATTGCTGCCCTGCAAATGAATTCATCAGCACTATCTTTCTAGATTCCATGTAAATGGGATGTATTTTCTTTACTTTGTCTTTCTGATACTTCATATTAGCATAAACAAATGCAACAGATTTCTGCATATTAATAGTGTACCTTGCACTCTTGCTGAATTCATTTATTAGTTTTAAGGATTTCTGCGTGGAGGATTTATGGCTCTGCATAGTGTATCATGTCATCTTCAAATAGACAATTTTACCTCTTCCCTTACAATTTGGATACATTCTAGTTCTCCAAAGGATAAATGGATAAGCAATGAAGCAAGATTCAGTCATTAAAAGAAAATAATTATTGGTATATATACAAGCTTTAAAAACATTATGCTAAGTGAAAGAAACAGACACAAAAGGGGAAATATTATACAATTTCTTCCATAAAAAATGTCAGGAACAGGCAGATCTATAGACAGAATGTAGAGTAATGACTGGCAGGGATTGTGTTTAGGGAGAAATGGGTGTGACTGTTTAACTTCCACAGGTTTTTTGCGATGATGAAAATATTCTGGCATTAGACAGTGCTGATGATTGCACAGCATTCCATATGTCCTGAAACCCACTAACTTGTCTCCTTTGAAATAATGAGTCATATGTTATGTGAATTGTACCTCAAAAATTAAAGCGTTCACTATTTCCCACAACAAAGTGACAGAAGCTCCTGTGGTTCAAGGATTAAAAACTGAAATCAACAATTCCATTAATGCTCTATGAGTTGTAGATTTTAATTTTCTCCCATAGTGAGCATGTTTCACCTACTGTCATGAGACAGTCATCACTTCAGTCAGTTCAGTCACTCATTTGTGTCTGACTCTGCAACCCCACGGACTGCAGCATACTAGGCTTCCCTGTCCTTCACTATTTCCTGGAGCTTGTTGAAATACATGTCCATCAGGTTGATGATGCCATGCAACCATCTCATCCTCTGTCGTCCCCTTCTCCTGCCTTCAATCTTTCCCAGCATCAGGGTCTTTTCCAGTGAGTCAGTTCTTCACACCAGGTGGCCAAAGTATTGGAGTTTCATTTTCAGCATCAATCCTTCCAGTGAATATTCAGGACTGATTTCCTTTAGGATTGAGTGGTTTGATCTCCTTGCAGTCCAAGGGACACTCAAAGTCTTCTCCAGCACCACAGTTCAAAAGCATCAAAGATGACAACACTACTTTCAGAACTGGACTGAATGGCAACTTGACCAATTAGCTTAGAATTCAGCCTCTTGTCTAGCCAGGGCCCATGTGTTGTGTGTGTTAGTCACTCAGTCACGTCCCACTCTTTGCAACCCCATGGACTGTAGCCCACCAGGCTCTTCTGTCCAGGGGATTCTCCAGGCAAGAATACTGAAGTGGGTTGCCATTCCCTTCTCCAGGGGATCTTCCCTACCCAGGGATCAAACTCTGGTCTCCTGCATTGTATACAGATTCTTTACCGTCTGAGCCACCATGGAATCCAGTCAGACAGTCATATTCTTGATCAAAAACATCCAACTGCAGGATGAGAAAAAAAATTCCATGTTGTACCTTTTTGAGAATACAGGTATTTCCTTCCCAAAGCCACAAGCAAACCTTATGGGTCAGGTTTACCAAAACTTATAGCAAAGGCAAGGCTTTGAAGAGTGTCTGGACTGTATTCAGTTCCTTCTCTCCTTGTCTTCAGGATGAGGAAAAGTTCATGTCACTAGAGTCCAAGAGATGATAAACACTCAAACAAAACTCAGCTTCTACCAACAAGAAAGCTTGAGTTTGGGGAGGTGGGGAAGTGCTTGCTTTGTAAGTATGGCCCTTCCATCTCTAATTTGAATACACTTTCCATTTCCCAATCTTTCTTCTCCTCTAGCTTCATCCATTCCTGTATAAAATTCAATTTAGAAACAGCCCTGGGGAGCACATGTCCTTGGAAGAGAAAAGAAGTCATGTGGTGTAGTACGATATCCTGAATGCTGTGAGTTTTCCAGGTGGTCTTGGGCTCCTGATTAAAGTGGGAGAGTTTGGCTCCAATAGTCTATATGATCAACGCTTGGTGATCAAGGAAGAGATGATAGAATGGCCTCTTGGATTTAAAGAGGTATGATATCTTTTCAAGATGAGATGTACACATTGTAAAACTATCAGAGAGTCCTCGTATGAGATTACGTGTGCACCCATTAAGTCAGCACTAAACTCACCCTTTGACTGCAAAATCTTGATTTTATACTATATAGCCTACAGGTGTTCTGAGCCAATGTCTAGCAGAAGCAGATTTGTATAGGTGATTATTATTTCTTCTTCCAATTTTGTTGAGATAGAAATGGCATACAGCACTGTATTTTAAGGGGTACAACAGCATAATGATTTGAGTTATATACATCATGAAATAGTTACCTCCATAAGGTTAGTGAACATCCATCATCTCATGTAGATACATAATCAAAGAAAAGAATTTTTTTCCTTGTGATGAGAACATTTAGGATTTACTCTTTTAACAACTTTCATGTATAACAGTGTTAATTATTTTGTTGTGTTGTACAGTACATCCCTAGGACTTAATTTTCTTATAACTGAAAGTTCGTATCTTTTAACAGTCTTCATCCAATTGCACCCCTCAAACTGGCACTGGTAACCACAAATCTGAACTCTCTTATGAGTTTGTTTTTGAATATGTGGCTTATCATACTACGTTACTTTCCCTTTTTTAGTTCTTGTTACATAACATCGTGATTGTTTCTATACCTTTGAAAATGGTCACCACTATAGTTTGGATATATCACCATACAAAGATATTACAGAGCTGGTGACTATATTCCTCAGACTGTACATCTCATACCCATGACATCTATTTTGCAACTGGAAGTTTGTCCCTTCTAATTTTCCCCACCTGTTTCTGTTTTCCCCCCGTTCCTCCCCTCTGGCAACCACCTTTTTGTTTCCTGTATCTGTGAGTCTGGTTTTTTTGTTTTGATGGTCATTTATTTGTTAAACATACATGTGAAATCATGCAGTTGTCTTTTTCTGTCTGAGTCACTACATTTAGCATAATACCTCCTAGGTCCCTATGTTGCCACAAATGGTAAGATTTCATTCTTTATTATGATAGAATAATATTCCTGTGTGTGTGTGTGTGTGTGTGTGTGTGTACATATCATACTTTATTCATCAATTCATGCATTGATGGGCACTTGGGTTACTTCCATATATTGGCTATGGTAACTAATGATACAATGAATACAAGGGCACTATATATCTTTTCTAATTAGTGTTGTTGTTTTCTTCGCAGAAAAGATGTATGTGATTATTTTAAATTTAAGTGTATTTATTCATGCAGAAGTTGCATGAGTGACATGAATAAAGGTAGTAGATGTATCGGATATCCTGAACCTTATTAATATAAAGTACAGGTCCTACTTCTGTTTAGATAAATTCAAGTAAGTTTTGGATATGAAATATCTCTTTTTAGATACCATTTACATTTTCCTTTTTTTTTTTTTTTTTTGCATACCCCTTGATCATCAACCTAGACAGCATACTCAAAAGCAGAGACATCACCTTGCCAACAATGGTCTCTCTAGTCAAAGCTATGGTTTTTCCAGTAGTCATGTATGGATATGAGAGTTGGACTATAGAAGGCTGAGCACCGAAGAACTGATGCTTTGAACTGTGGTGTTGGAGAAGACTCTTGAGAGTCCCTTAGGCTGCAAGGAGATCCAACAGTCCATTCTAAAGGAAATCAGTCCTGAATATTCCTTGGAAGGACTGATGCTGAAGCTGAAACTCCAATGCTTTGGCCACCTGATATGAAGAACCAACTCATTGGAAAACACCCTGATGCTGGGAAAGACTGAAGGTGGGAGAAGGGGACAACAGAAGATGAGATGGTTAGATGGCATCACAGACTTGATGGACATGAGTGTGAGTAAACTCCGGGAGTTGGTGATGGACAGGGAAGCTTGGCATGCTTCAGTCCATGGGGTCACAAATAGTTGGACACAACTGAGCGACTGAACTGAACTGATCATCGATCTTCATTCTACTTAGTTACCCAAAATATTAGCCACAGTTTCCTTTAATTTTTGCACAGATAAAAAATCCCTGGTACTTTTTTATTTGATTTATAAAATAATAATGATTTGTACCTTTAGTATGTTGCTAATTTTCTGACAAGTCAGTGCCAAATCTGAGTCTGGACCCCAGAAGTGGGTTAGTAAAAATCTGTGCTTTGTAATACACATTCATAGTAAGCTCTTCCTGGCCAACACTTTATATATACATATACATTTTTTTCTTTCTAAAAAAAATTATTAATTGAAGGACAGTTGTTTTACGGTATAGGTTGGTTTCTGCCAAACAGCAACATGAGTCAGGCATTGGTATATATATGTCCCCTTCCTCTTCAACCTTCTCCCCCTCCTACCCCTCTGGGTTTTTACAGAGCCCCAGTTTGAGTTCCCTGAGTCATACAGCAAATTCCCATTGGCTATCTGTTTTACATTACACTTAATTTTTAAAGATACTTTTCAAAGATACTTTTCATAGTGTGTCTACTTCTCACATGAATAGGTTCTCTTACCTGCAGTCTTCTACCCAGCCAAGTGTGAAAGCATAGTAAAATATTTCTATATATGTAATATCTCAGTATCATGACCACATAGATATTTGCATGGATAGAATTTGGAATGAAGTGGTTATATAGGAGAAAAACAAGATATGGTGCCAGGAATGTATGAAATAAAAGAAATAATTTTGTAAAAATTTGGTTGTCTCTGTTAATCGTTCAGAAGAAAGAAGTGAATAACCCTAGGGTCTCACACATAGATGTCTAGTTAATATCACAAGGTAGGGGATGGTAGGAGAGAGAGAGATGTAACAAGATGAAGTAGCCTTTCTTCTCTTGGGAGAACTGCAGATTTCCTGTGTTAGCAGCTAAGAACATGCAAAACTGTGACCAATGATTCCCAATTTTTTCTTTCAGATACCAAAATCTGTGTGCAGCCAGAGCTACAACTCAGGATTCAGAAAAATTCTACAAGGAAGGCCAATGTGCTGCTTTACTTGCGCTTTTTGTCCAGAAAGACACATTTCCAACCACACAGGTATAAAAAGTTAATCACCCAATGATAACTTCCTCACTTTCCCCTTTCTTCTTAAAAAGGAGACTGAGGGCATAGGCAGAGTCATCGTGCACCAGCTTCTCAATTCTTGCATTTATTCATTATTAGATCTACTCATTTTATTGTTATAAATAGATACAAATTTATCATTTTAATCAGTCTTATGTGTAGAAGTCAGTGCTATTAAGTACATTTCAATGGTTGTGCAATCATTTCCACTATCCATGTGCAAAAATTTATCATTATTAAACTCTATAGACATTGAAAAGTAACTCCCCTATACTCCCTGGAAGTCCCTTGTGAGCATTCTCCCACCTCCTTTGTCTAAGAACTTGTTTATTCCTTGGCATCTCGTGAGTAGAACCATACAGTGCTTGTCCTCTGGGGGTCTGGTTTATTTCAATTCCCATAACATTTTCAAGATTCATCCACTTCACAGCATGTGTTAAGGCAATTTCATTATTTTAAAAGGTTGAATAGTGCTTCGTTGCATATAGATACCACCTTTTATCATTTCATTTGTCCTTCAGTGGACATTTGGGCTGCTTCCTTCCTTTAGATTATTGTAAGAATAGTGTACAAATATCTACTTAAGGCACTGCCTTCGTATCTTTTGGGTATATATAGATATTTAGAAGGGGATATCTTATTCTTATGGTAATGTTATGTGTAATTTTTTGAGAAACTGACACTGCTTTTCACTTAAGCTATACCATTTTATACTCCTTCCAGTAATGTATGAAACTCCAATTATTTAACATCCTTAGTGACATTTGTTACTTTAACTATTATTTTGTAGAATAGCCATCCTAGGGTTCAGTTCAGTTCAGTTCAGTCGCTCAGTCATGCCTGACTTTGCGACCCCATAAATCGCAGCACGCCAGGCCTCCCTGTCCGTCACCAACTCCTGGAGTTCACTCAAAATCATGTCCATTGATTCGGTGATACCATCCAGCCATCTCATCCTCTGTTGTCCCCTTCTCCTCCTGCCCCCAATCCCTCCCATCATCAAGGTCTTTTGCAGTGAGCCAACTCTTCGCAAGAGGTGGCCAAAGTACTGGAGTTTCAGCCTCAGCATCAGTCCTTCCAATGAACACCCAGGACTGATCTCCTTTAGAATGGACTGGTTGGATCTCCTTGCAGTCCAGGGGACTCTCAAGAGTCTTCTCCAACACCACAGTTCAAAAGCATCAATTCTTTGGCACTCAGCCTTCTTCACAGTCCAACTCTCATATCCATACATGACTACTGGAAAAACTATAGCCTTGACTAGATGGACCTGTAAGCAAAGTAACATCTCTGCTTTTGAATATGCTATTCGGGTTGGTCATAACTTTCCTTCCAAGGAGGAAGCATCTTTTAATTTCATGGCTGCAATTACCATCTGCAGTGATTTTGGAGCCCAGAAAAATAAAGTCTGACACTGTTTCCACTGTTTCCCCATCTATTTCCCATGAAGTGATGGGACCAGATGCCATGATCTTATCAAGTGGATATATCATGATTTACTTTGCATTTTGTAAAACATATTGGTTTTGAGAATAATTTCATGTATTTAATACCTGTTTGTATATCTTTTGAGACATGTCCACACACATCCTTTGTTCATAGTTTAATTGAGTTATATTTCTGTTGTGTTGGTTTGTAGTACTGGATTGATCCCAGATTTTAACCCCCTATCAAATAAAGATGTACAAATATTTTCTCCCATTTGTTCCACTGTGCCTTCACTTTCTTGACACTTACCTTGATACACAAAAGACTTTAATTTTGATAAAACTAAACTTACTATTTTTAAACTTTTACTTTACTCATGTACTGGGAGAGTAGGGAAGAGTTGGGAAGAATCAGTGCCTTTGTTAACTGAACCACAAATGAGCACACCCATTTCTACCACGTTAGAAGATTTTTTTTTTTTTTTTTTTCCTGAAAGCATTGTCCCTTGGTATAGAGAGTCTTAACTTGGTTTGTTTGAAGGTAACATCAGAGGGGATGAATACACACATCACAGAAATGGTAACAATATTCAAATGTGATAAAAATGAATTATGAAAATGAGATGCTGAGTCTCCCCAGATGCACAGCATTGTGTCCAGTGCCCAGACCAAGAGTACCCAAACAGGAAGAGAAATCGCTGCCTCCCCAAAGTCCTGACCTTTGTGGCCTTAGAGGGTTCTCTGGGGATGTCACTGGCCTGCACAGCTCTGTGCTGTGTGTTATTAAGGCTGTAGTTTTGTGGGTCTTTGTGAAGCACCGAGACACCCCCATAGTCAAGGCCAATAACCAGGCTCTCAGCCATGTCCTGCTCATCTCCCTCCTCCTGTACTTCCTCTGCTCCTTACTCCATCAGTCATCCCCACAGCCACCTGCATCCTCCGACAGATCACATTTGAAGCTGTGTTCACTGTGGCTGTGGCCCCTGTTTTAGCCAAAACCCTGGCTGTGATCCAGGCATTCAAGGCTAGGAAACCAGGAAGAACCAACCATGAGACAATCGCTGGTAACAGGAGCTGCTGTCTTTCCCAGGTGCTCCATGATCCAGTGATTATCTGTGGAGTCTGGCTGGAAATCTCTCCCCCTTTCCTTGAGATGGACACTCACTCTGAGCCTGAGGAGCTCCTCACCACGTGCACCAAGGGCTCGGTCACTCCCTTCTACTGTGTCCTGGGCTACCTGGGCTCCTTAGCCCTGGGGATCTTGTCCTCGGCTTTCCTGGACAGAAACCTGCCTGACACCTTCAGTGAAGCCAATTTCCTGACCTTCAGCATGCTGGTGCTCCTCAGTGTCTGCGTCACCTTCCTCTCCGTGTCTGCCACAGCACCAAGGGCAAGGTCATGGTGGTTGTGAAGATAATCTCCATCTTGGCCTCCAGTGCTGGGCTCCTAGGCTGTTATCTTTACCCCAAAGTGCTACATTATCCTCCTAAGACTGAGAAGAACTCTGAAAGGTTTAAAGTATCAAACAGATTCTGAGAAATCTGCATTCAGGTTTTATCTCATGGTAAGTTGCTATTACACTTGGCTTTTAAACAGTGTGAAGTTCCTCAGTCGTGTCCGACTCTTTGCGACCCCATAGACTGCAGCCTTCCAGGCTCCTCTGTCCATGGGATTTCCCAGGCAATACTATTGGAGTGGATTGCCATTTCCTTCTCCAGGGTATCTTCCCAACCCAGGGCTCGAACCTGGGTCTCCCACATTGTAGACAGAGGCTTTACTGTCTGAGCCACCAGGGAAGTCCTTTCAACAGTGTACCAGATAGATACTTTTTATTCGTTCTGGTAACAGAAAGCAGTTAAGTTGCTATTACACCTGGTTTTTTAGCAGTATACCAGATAGATATTTCTTATTCATTCCAACAATAGCAGAATTGCTTTACATCTATTTCACAGAGGATCTGTTTTCTCTTTTTAAAAGTCTCAATCATTTAGAGTTATGGATAGATGTTCTGTCTCAGATTAATGGCTCCTCAAAGCACCTGCTACTGAATCTAGCTGGGTCCTACATCATTAAGTATACAGTAGTAAAGTGATCAGAGAAGGCAATGGCACCCCACTCCAGTACTCTTGCCTGGAAAATCCCATGGATGGAGGAGCCTGGTAGGCTGCAGTCCATGGGGTCACTAAGTCGGACTGACTGAGCAACTTCGCTTTCACTTTTCACTTTCATGCATTGGAGAAGGAAATGGCAACCCACTCCAGTGTTCTTGCCTGGAGAATCCCAGGGACGGCAGAGCCTGGTGGGCTGCCATCTATGGGGTCGCACAGAGTCGGATACGACTGAAGCGACTTAGCAGCAGCAGCAGCAGTGAAGTGATAGTGACGTCGCTCAGTCGTGTCTGACTCTGTGCGACCCCATGGACTGTAACCTACCAGGCTCCTCCGTCCATGGCATTCTCCAGGCAAGAATACTGGAGTGGGTTGCCATTTCCTTCTCCAGGGGATCTTCCCGACACAGGGATTGAACCTGGGTCTAGTATACAGTAAGTACATCCTTATTGTTTCCTCCATTCCTGTATCCAGAAAGTTCATTTTATCCGTAAAAACATTTCAGGCCACGCTTTACTGTATTATGTCTGACAAGAGGAAAGATTCCTATTAGGAGAAAATGCTGAAGGTATACATGCTTTTCACACATTAGTCCAATTCTTTCAGAGATTTTTATTGAAAATAAAATTTTAACTGAAAAATATTTTTTTTCTGAATGCAGAAAGTAGCCAGTGAAATACTGGTAGCTATGGCAGATTCACGTTGTTCGACAGAACACAACAGAATTCTGTAAAGCAATTATCCTTCAATTAAAAAATTAAAATTTAAAACTACTGGTAGTATATTTTCTTCATTCAAATCATAATTTTGTAATTTACTTAAAATAGAAACTTAATCTTAACTTCTGAGTTTCCAAACAAACATGGGCTTTTTCTGGAGTCTCTACATTAATATTCAGTTTGTTCAGTTTTTTCCTCCAATAATGAACTTCTGAGAAATATTTTGGTATTTTACTTCTTCCCACATCCTCATTTTATCCCCCAATAAGTTATTTCTCTTTGAATAAATTCCTTGTGAATTTGAGTCAGCATCTCTAATTTCTAAAAAATATACTGTTTATATCATACTGACTTATTTGTCTTAAAGAAAATGAGCTCATTAAAATGTTTTAATCATGGATAAAGATGGTATTCTCTATTTAACCAGGAATTTTATTTCCTCTCAATGCTTAGTTTTTCTTTTTCTCTGTTGTTCAGTTGCTATGTCTGACTCTTTGGGACCCCATGGACTGCAGCACACCAGGCTTCCATGTCCTTCACCATTTTCTGGAGTTTGTTCAAATTCTTGAGTCCATTGAGTCCATGATGCCATCCAACCATTTCATCCTCTGCACTTCCCTTCTCTTTTTTTTTTCCCCTTCTCTTTTTGCCTTCAGTTTTTCCTAGCATCAGGGTCTTCTCCAGTGAGTCTGCTCTTTGCATCAGGTGACCAAAGTATCAGAGCTTCAGAATCAATCCTTCCAATGAATATTCAGGATTGATTTCCTTTAGGATTGACTGGTTGATCTCCTTGTTGTCCAAGGGACTCTCAAGAGTCTTCTCCAGCACCACAATTCAAAAGCATTAATTCTTTGGCACTCAGTTTTCTTTCTGGTCCAAACTTACATGACTATGACTACTGGAAAAACAATAGTTTTGACTATATGGACCTTTTTTTTTTTTTCAGAGCCATGTCTCTTTTTAATATGCTATCTATGTTTGTCAGAGCTTTTCTTCCAAGAGACAAGCATCTTTTTAATTTCATGGCTGCAGTCACCATCCACAGTGGTTTTGGAGCCCAGTAAGATCTGCCACTGCTTCCACTTTTTCCCCTCTATTTGCCATGAAGTCATGAGACTGGAGGTCATGATCTTAGTTTTTTAATGCTGAGTTTTAAACAGGGTTTTTCACTCATCTCTTTCACCCTCATCAAAAGGCTCTTCAGTTCCTCTTCAGTTTCTGATCAACCACCTCAGAAATGCATGTACTTTATTTACATTACATTAAAATACAAAAAAAAAAAAAAAATGACAGAATTACCAAAAAGAATTTAATCCACAANACATATTTTTACACTCACACAACCCTGTATTATCATCCTTGTTTTAACAAAACAAAAAACTAAGGCTCAGACATTAAATGCATAACACAACAAAGGCCAGGCAGCATAAGGGACAGAGTATGATTCCAACCCAGATCTGACTCCAAAGTCTATATATTCTTAACCACAGTAACATATACTCCCTTCTGTCTATTCGTAAATACCAATCATTGTCTCTCCCAATGTCAGGCAGCTATTAAGGTTTCTCTTGTAAACATGCAGATGAACAAAACATGACTCTGTAGCAGCACTGTCCAACAGAACTTTCTGTGACAATAATATGTGTGGTCCAACATGGTAGCCTTTGTCCCTATGGGACTATTGAAGCGCATGTGGTATGGTGACCTTAACCTACATGGCCACATTTAGCTAGGAGCTATTGAAATGGACAGTGAAGTTCTAGACAGATAATATACCAAGAGCATCTTGGTAAGAAGCAACTTATCAAAATATGCTGGCAACTTGCCAACCATAAAACAATTCAGGCAGATGTATACTGAAAAATGCACAACCCCATACATCTCATTAAACCGTTATATCTTCTCTTTGAAACATCCATTCACCCTTTAAGATTCAGTTTCAACACCAGCTTCACCGCCCCAGCAGAGCACCTTGCACCTTGTGTATTAAGTATATGATGGTATTCTCCCCATTGAACTGTGGGTATCTGAAGAACAGAGCCGGTGATTGACATATACACCACCACCTATATCCAGAAGCTTTCTATGTTTTTCATTCAGTTCTGGTGGCAGAAATTATCACCGTGGGTCCCTTCAACTATAAATTCAGTTCTGCAGGTACTTGAGCAGTAGCAGTATGTATGAAAGGAAGTCCCTGTAGGAATCCTACAGTGTGATGGGGGACATGACACATAGGTAAACAGACACCAAGAAGAGAATTACAGAGGTATGTACAATCAGTGCTTTAGGGCACAACTGAACGGTCAGGTGTCCTAGTGGTAACATAAACCGGAATGCAGTCTAAGAAGAAAAAAGCCACTATCCAATTCTGTAANCAGTCCAACTCTCACATCCATACATGACCACAGGAAAAACCATAGCCTTGACTAGACGGACCTTTGTAGAAGATAATGAATACTGTTTGGTGATGCTGAGTTTTAGATACTTATGGGTCAAGAAGGTAGAAATGTCTAGAAGACAGAAGGACAGCCAGGGCTGGGGCTCAAGAAGGAGGGGTAAAGACCACATGAATTGAATCCAGGGTAACAGACTCATGAATCAGAAATAGCTGCACTGATGTACAAAAGACATTTCATTCACCTGACCCTTGATGCATGACTTTTTAGTGCCCAGAAGGGAGGGCACCTTGATAGCTGTGTCAGGTTTAACTTCCACTATAAAATCTTTTTCTGATCAACCCACTGGGTAGTGTCTCTTTATTCTGAGACCCTTTATTATGGAGTGAATGTTTATGTCTCCTCGACATTCATATCTAGAAGTCCTAACCCCTTAGTGTGATGGTATTACAGATGGGGCCTTTGAGAGGTAATTAGGATTAGATGAGGTCATGAGGGTAGGGTGCTGGTCTGAGGAATTGGTGCCCTTAAAAGATACCTGGTAGCTTGCTGTCTGTCTCATGTACTCAGGAAAAGCCATGGGAGCCAAGACAGCTGTCTATAAGCCAAGAAGAGAGCTCTCACCAGAAACCACCCTGCTGGACCTTGATCTGGGACTTAGATCTTCCAGAATTGTGAGAAAGTAAGGCAATGGCACCCGACTCCAGTACTCTTGGCTGGAAAATCCCATGGATGAAGGAGCCTGGTGGGCTGCAGTCCATAGGGTTGCTAAGAGTTGGACCTGACTGAGCGACTTCCCTTTCGCTTTTCACTTTCATACATTGGAGAAGGAAATGGCAACCCACTCCAGTGTTCTTGCCTGGAGAATTCCAGGGANTGGGCTGCAGTCCATAGGGTTGCTAAGAGTTGGACCTGACTGAGCGACTTCCCTTTCGCTTTTCACTTTCATACATTGGAGAAGGAAATGGCAACCCACTCCAGTGTTCTTGCCTGGAGAATTCCAGGGATGGGGGAGCCTGGTGGGCTTCTCTCTATGGGGTCGCACAGAGTCAGACATGACTGAGGCAACTTAGCAGCAGCAGCAGCAAACTTTTAACGTTTAAGCCACCCAGTCTATTTTGTTATGCAGCCTGAGCTGATTACAATACTCTTGTGTAAAGGATTCTTTGTATTTCTCCTATGGGTGAAAAAATGTATGTTTTCTACTACTTCTTTTAGATATATGCAGCTTGAGTAAGTCCTTTGTCATATTTATGGTCTCTGCGGTGCCCTGCACAAGGTTTTACTCCTGGTAGATGTTCAATAAACATCTAGTGACTTGAGGTCAGCTTGGAAAGACTCAAGATCAGGCAGCAATTTGCATGAAGAGGATCACAGAGAATGGGCTTAGGTCAAGGTACTAAGGAGAATCCTGGAGCAAATTCAAGACTGGAGTTTAGGTGAAACTAAAGGTTTCAATATGATATTTGGAGATAAGGAAGAAAAGAGAGTGTTTCCTAAAGATCAGCGAAAGAGTGAAATGGTTAATGTGTCCACATTAGACATATTTTTTCTTGAGCATTTTGTACTATGCAAGCCATAATGTAGTATTACATTGTGGATTGGTTGTTTCAAATTGACCGAAAAATCCTTTGAGTTAGAACTTATCTAAAACAAACGTGTTTCAAGTTTAAAATCAATAATGGTTTAGGTCCCTAATAATTTGATGCAATTCTCTCTCTCTTTGGTTGATTAGTTTATATCTTTCTTTGGTTAGTTGATTGTTCTTATATATACGAACCAAAGAAACCAAAGATCCAACAGTCATTTCCCTCCAAATAGGTGAAGTAACAACAACAAAAATAAAACAGATTTTGTTTTTTGCATTTCAACTTCTCATCAACTTTACTGGGAATCATTTCAATTTTAGAAATGATTCCCAATGATCCTGGGAATCATTTCTGAACGTTCTTTTGAGACTTGGTGTGAAGAGATGATGCTGTGAGTCTGTGTGCTCTCTGTGGGATGCCATGATTTTGGTGATCATGATAGAAAACACAAGAAGCTTGCCCCCAGATGTCTCAAGACACTTTTCTATGAAGATGGGAGAAGAGGGAAGGATTTACTTTTTTCTGTAGCATCTTCCATTACCATCTTGCTAATATCCTGAGTGCTATTAGAAGGGACTTTCTAGCATCAACCTCTCTGAAGCCCAACAGTACAGAGGAAGAAAGTGGAGAATATTTGTGTTAACCTATAACCTAAGAGAAACCAAAGTTACATGGATCAGTGGACATTACTTACAACCTGGGGCTTCAGGAGCTCTTAGACTTGAACTCTCCAGTATGGGAGCCACTGGTCACATGTGGCTGAAGAGCACTTGAAACTGGGCTAATCTGAATTGAGATATGCTGTGAATGCAAAACACACACCAGATTTCAGTGACTTAGTTAAAAAAAAAAAGGAGAAGTATGTCAAGGAGCTCATCACCACTTGCTCACCTGGATTACAGGTTGAAATGGTATTTTGGATATATTAAGGGAAATCAAGTAAAATTTTACAATTATTCCATTTTATGTTTTTAATTTGGTAACTGGAAAATCTAAAATTACATATGTGGGTCACATTATATTTCTGCTGGACAGAGTCTAAGCCCTATACTGGACAGAGTCTGGTATAGGGATAGATATATATCCTGGTCTTGACAGAATGTAGAACTTACAGGAATTTGTCTCTTTTCACTTGAATCAAGCCCAGCAGTTTTATTGTTTGTGCAAAAGCCCTCTACACATCCAGAGAGTCTTTCATCTGAAGATCTCAAATTACTTCTCATTGAATTGGCTGTAGAAGACTGGTATTCTTAGTTCTATTTTACAGATAAGAAGACTGATGCATGGAGAGATTTAAGTGATTTGCCCAGGGCTGCCTAGGGTGAACTGGCAGAGCTCAAAATAGAAGAGTGAGTCATGGTAATTAATCACACATCTAGACAGCAAACAAAAGTTTTTTCTTCCTGATTAGGTGAACTTCCTTAAGGTAGATGCCATGCTTTGAAAATGCTATTTCCTAATGCCATTTGCAGCAACATGGATGGACCCAGAGATTACCATACTAAGAAGTGAGTCAGAAAGAGAAAGACAGATACCACATGCTGTCACTTAGAAGTGGAATCTAAAAATGTGACGCAAATGAACTTATTTACAAGATACAAAGAGACTCACACACATAGAAAACAAATGTATTGTTACCAAAGGAGAAAGGGGGTGAAAGAGGGATAAGTTAGGAGTTTGGAATTGGCAGATACACACCACTATATATAAAATAAATAACAAGGACCTACAATATAGCACAGAGAACTATATTCGATATAATAAACTATAATGGAAAAAAGAATATATTACCTGTGTATCTGAATCACTTTGCTATACATCAGAAACTAACACAACATTGTAAATCAACTGTATTTCAATTAAAAAATGCTATTTCCAGCTAGCAAAATACTGAATGCTCAGTGAACATTACATAGCAGCAGTAGTCATTGCTACCAGATTTAACAAGTTTTGGCATTAATAATTAGATGAAGTACAAAAGAGGTAACTAAGAAGCCTTTTAAAATTGTATACACTCTTTCATACTCAAGGCATGAACCGTTGTTACCCCTTACTTTGGAGGTGGATAAATAAATCTCACCTGTGATTAGTTCATTTGTTTTTAAAACTAGATTTCCTAGATCTTACTTTGAAATGTTGAAGAGAAGACACTTTGGGCACGCGCATGCTGGTCTTGAGTTGAATTCCAGACTGGCAGAAGAGGAGACGGGCTTTGGAACTCTTGGTACCCCTACTCACATTCTTCTCTTCTCTTCCATCTGATATGTTCTTCTTTTATAAGCCCAGGCATTGGAACTCCAGAAAGTGGCTTTCCTCAGAAGCGTGTACCTTTATCAAACTTATTTTGGAGGGAAGACTATCCAAAACAGGCATCAGACTTCCCAGGCAAAAGCTTCATGAAATGAACAGTTGTTTTTTTCCCCCAGTCTTCATATTAATTTTTATTATTTTATAAATTCATGTTAATTTTTCTTGTGCTGAGTAGGGGCACAATAATAAAATCTCCTAGCTAGAGATTACATTTCCTACCACCTTGTCATTACATTCTCTTTAACTGAGACTGATTTTCAGTGTCACTCTAAAATAATGTACCACTGAAATATATGAGTTCAGGACTAAAGTCGAAGAGTTCTAGAAACCTTTGTTTCATTTGTTCAATAATATGCACCCTCTTTTATATATGTCAAAAATATTCATTGTGAGTGCATGAATGAAAGGTTTCTACATCCCTCTAATTCTGTTCCTTGTAAAAATTATTTGAATAAAATGTAATCGTTTTCAAGAAAGGGTGAAGCGCGTTCATTTTGGCTGACGCACACATGTGTACAAGGGTGTGTGCTCATACCGTGACCCCACTGCTTTCATTGCCTAAAGAGTTAAGTCCGATCAGCTCTCAGTGTGTCATCTTGCCCTTCTGACAGGAAGCATGACTGGAGTGCTGAAGGGTTTTTAATTATACTCGCAGTTGCCTCAAATAATGATAGCCTACTTGCGAGCACATGTCTTAGAGGAGAATCATAGTCTGTGTTTGTGCATCAGACAGATTCCTTCACTTCCTTTGCCTTTTGCTTGAACCAGAAAAAGGGCTTAGAAAAATTCATGCACACTTCCCTGCTGTCCCCACCCACGATGGTGAGGCTGAGTCAGTGGGAGAAGAGGGTTAAGACCTTTGGTGTCTTTGATATTCCAGGCTCAGGATAGAAGTGGGTGAGTGGGAGAAGAGAAGTGGAAAATTCTGCAGACTCCATCCTGAACAACCCTTCTGCACTTGATGTTTCCATTCCTTCAATGAATGAGATGAATTCCATTTTGGGGGGGATGAGGGTAGAGGGTGGGGGGCAGGTGAATTAGAGGATGTGATATGTGTATGTTGAATCCTTTACAATTTTTTCCCCCAAAATGGCTTCTGCCAATCTCCTTGGTCACCATGTCGTGCCATTCACTTTGCCCAGATGTTTTCCTTCATTTTTTGATTGCTGCAAAGCCTTTCAGCACCTTATTACCAAAAGTGTGATACTGATTCTAGCACATCTGTGCTGGGAGAGAAATCAGGAAGATTTTTAAAAACAGTGATCATTTAACTTTGCAGTAGACCTTCATAGCTGACTTCAAAGTTTTCCACAAATCTAGTTGTTAGGCATTCAGGCCAATGAGAAAGCGACAGAGAGCTTTCAAACTTCCTTTGGGGATTTCAATACCTGGAGGAAAGAGGGAGTCATTTCATGGACTGATGCCTCAGAATCCTCTAGTCTGGAAAAGGACTATAAAAACAGAATATGTTTATTCTTCCAGCAGCCAGGCTAAAATCTATAGGGGCTAACCTTCCAGGGAGTATTGTCTCACTGACGATCCAACAGAAAATGGGAACAACTGCTTCCAGCTGAAATCTTTATCTAATAAAGCTTCATGCAAAATATAAAGTTTCAAGTGATGATAAATGGAGTAGTGAGCCTATAACTATACTAAAGTAGGATTGATGCTATTTTGCCACAGAGGAGGTAGGGAAGGTGGGGGAAAACAACAGACTAATGGAATTGGAGGGTGTTTTGAATTCAGAAAACAAATGTTTCCCCCTTCCAATGGGCTTTCTAGAGACAATTCCTGGAACATGGTCCACTGAACTTCTGTAGGATGGCAGCCCCCTTCCCTCTCCAGAAGCAGCAGGACAGGGCCCAGGACAGGGCCCAGCCCTGGGTACCAGCAAGCGTGGCGCCTTTTGCCCAGGCTCTAATCCATGCCTGCAGAATAACAATCTGCTGTCAGTACACCAGGCACAATAAAGGCCCTCTAAGCTGCCACTCACGCGGGGCCGGCTAACAGTCTGGGCCCTTGTTTCTGATTCTTGGTATTGTCAGGGAAGGGAGTGTGGGGAGTGCTGCACACTTACATGCTGGGAAAGGCAGGGCCCCTGGCCGCCCCAGCCAGTCATCAGATGGCCTGCATGACAGCAATGGCCAGACAGGCTCGAGCAGAGCTTATACCTCCTGGCAAACTTGCCAAACATTCAGGAATTTGGGATTGTGGTTTCAAAAAGTCTAGTCTCTGTTCTCTCATCCCCCAACTCCAAAAAACCCCCCAAAACAAAACCCTCATTAAAAATGCTCTTG
Source organism: Neotragus pygmaeus (assembly GCA_006410875.1). Lineage (NCBI taxonomy): Eukaryota > Metazoa > Chordata > Mammalia > Artiodactyla > Bovidae > Neotragus > Neotragus pygmaeus. The sequence goes on from SJYV01002700.1 coordinate 71,440, forward strand.
GCACGACAGACTGCTAGAAAGTCTGATCCAGTGCTGACATCTTTCTAACACCCTTCAAACAGCAGAGCTGACAAATTTCCAACAGTACCGGGGCAGCCATCAAACTAGATAGCTCTGTTGTCTTTCCCCGCCATCCCCCGACCAGCTCCACCTTCCAAACTATATAATCCTGGCATGGCTGAATAAAATGGGGTGCTCTGGAAGGTGATTGACTGGGATTATGATAGATAGACAGATAACATGGGGATTATGAGAACTAGCAGATGTATTGCTACTCTACAACTCTAGGCAAAAGAAGTGACACGTCAGGGACTTTCCCAGTGGTGGTTGTGACTCCACCTTGCAGTGTGAGGGGGTGTGGGGGGTGTGGGTTCCATTCCTGGTGGGGGAACTAAGATTCCACATGCTGCAGTGTGCAGCCAAGGAAAAAAACAGTGACAGGTCAAAAACACCATGCGTGCCATATATTCATTGTGTGTGTGTGTGTGGTCAGTTGTTCAGTTATGTCTGATTCCTTGAGACCCAATGGACTGCAGCCTGCCAGGCTCTTCTGTCCATGGGACTTTCCCAGCAAGAATACTGGAGTGGGTTGCCATTTTCTCCTCCAGGGGCTCTTCCTGCCCCGGGGATCAAACCTGCATCTCTTGGATTGCAGTCAGATTCTTTAGCACTGAGCCACCAGGCTTCCCATATATTCATTATTGTTGTTATTGTTGTTCAGTCACTAAAGTGTGTCTGACTCTTTGTGACGCTATGGACTGCAGCGTGCCAGGCTTCCCTGTCCTTCGCTATCTCCTGGATCTTCCCTACCCAAGGACTGAACCCAGGTCTCCTGAATTGTAGGCAGATTCTTTACCATCTGAGCCACCAGGGAAACTCCTGTGTATTCATTATGTGTGTGCATGTTAAGTTGCTTCAGTTGTGTCCAACTCTTTGTGACCCTATGGTCTGTAGTCCACCAGGCTCCTCTGTCCACGGGATTCTCCAGGCAAGAATAATGGAGTCGGTTGCCATGCCTTCTTCCAGCGGTTCTTCCGGACCCAGGGATGGAACCCATATCTTTTATGTCTCCTGCATTGGCAGGTGGGTTCTTTACCACTAGTGCTACCTGGCAAGTCCCAGTATTTTCATTATAGGAGGGAGTGACCCGTTCTTCAACTTGCAGTGTCGTTGGACGTCAGAGGTGAGCCTCAGAGCTTGTCGCAAAGCAAAGACTGGCATTGATCCCAGCCAGTTTAAGGGGAAAAGGGACCATGGAACTATGTGAGGATAAAAATAATAAGGACTACTTTTGGAGCACTATGTCCCCAGATTTTAAACACATTAGCTAATTTAGGCCTAATGGAAGCTGGTCAGATAGATATCATTGTCTCCCAGTTCATATAAAACTGAGGATTCTGGAGCCCAGGGCAGTTAGGAAAGTTCTACTTGATCTCAAAGCCAGTGCTTTTGGATTGACTGTATTAAAATGCCTCTGTGGGATAGCTATATTTAAAATGGATAACCAACAAGGACCTACTGTATAGGGAACCCACCTCAATGTTATGTGGCAGCCTGGATGGGAGGGGAGTTTAAAGGGAAAATGGACACATGTATACAGATGGCTAAATCCCTTTGTTGTTCACCTGAAACTATCAAAACATTGTTAATCAGCTACATATGCATGTGAAGTTGCTTTAGATGTGTCCAACTCTTTGCGACCCCAGGGACTGTACCTCCAGACTTCTGTGTCCATGGGATTCTCCAGGCAAGAATACTGGAGTGGGTTGCCATGCACTTCTCCAGGAAATCTTCACGACCCAGGGATCGAACCCAGGTCTTCTGCACTGCAGGCTGTTTCTTTACCATTGAGCCACCAGGGAAGCGCCATTAATCAGCTAAACTCCAATATAAAATAAAAAGCTTTAAAAAAATGCCTCTGTAGGGCTAAAAGGAGCCACAAACTCATGAAACAAATGGGCTTCTTCCCTAAAGCGTTCCAGATTTCCTTGGGCTTTGATTAGAGCTTTAAAGAACTAACTATAGCGGCTCATTGCAGACAAAGGACATCCAATATTGAGAGAAACAGTATTTCCATTTCTGCTGAATGGATCAAAATGGGACCAACGAAATCTAGCCTTTGTGACAGTTCTTTGTCTCCTCCTCGGCCAAGAATGTCTGCACACTGAGTCAGTCAGGGTGTCAGCACTCTCTTGACGTGGCACACAACTTACCATGAGTCACTGGAAGGATCTGAAACTCAGGGCTAGGAAAAGCCATTGCCATTAAGTTGCTGCAGCTAAAAATATTCAGGCGTCAACCCTGGATTGTAGCTTGTTCATTCATCTATTGTTTATTCCTTTAATAAACATCTATCTGAATCTACTCTATTAAATACAACATACAGGGTAAAAATTTCCGTTCGTATAAAATAATAAACAGTGACAAGCAAATTTCTCATCCCCAGTCTCCCAGTTCCTTTGCGTAGAGACAATCACCATTATCAGTTGTTTTTTGTTTCTGTTTTTTTTTTGTGTGTGGATCTTTCTAGAGATATTCCAGGCACACATGTATCTTTCCTTTGGTTTTCATAATTGTTATTGAATCTTTGCTACAGCCTGGGCACTGAACTGTCACTGGTTCAAAGTGATGGTTAAGACTTGGCCCCTATCCCTGGGGCAGAAGTAGACACAGAAACCAATTGCTATCTTATATTTGATTGATATGTGCCCAGCTGGAGGTACTTCTGGGAGTAGTGGTGGGCTGAGTGGATCAGGGTTTAAATATCTCTGAGCCTGATCAACTGTCACAAATAAATTATTGTTACTAATAGGGAAGTGCCAGTGTTTGTAAATTGTTTTAAAAAATAGATTGGAGCTTATTCCTGTGACAATTAACTTCATCTGCATTCTAATTTGCCTTTGTGAGTGAGAGCAAAAGGCATGGGGATCAAGCTGGTTCACTGAAAAGTTATGTGTGACCCTGAGCACACCCAAAGTGTGTGTGTACTTTGTAAATGTGATCTGGTGCACATTCTGAGGGGTTGAAAATTCCAGACATCCAGAAGGAAGAGGCGGCATTATTTCATTTCTTAGGAGGCCACTTAAACAGCTTTCCCTGAACAGTATACACCTCCCATTTAGCTGGGATATTGGTCTCCTAGTTGCCTGGTTTCAAAATATTCATACTTGCAATAGAAGGAAAGTCAGGAAGTCGTAAAGCCGCCCATCTGGATTGAATACAGTCCGGGACAGTAGTTTGTGCACGGTGGGGCAGATAACGTTTTGCAGATTTAAGAGACAGCCGAATCTGATGCATGCGGATGCAAGCTACTGGTGGAAGGCTTGGCTCAAATCCTCTCAGCACAGCTGGGATTTATGGGAACTACTCGGGAGTTCATAGGCTTTAAAGAAGGACGTACAGTGGTGATTTGGCTCACAAAGAACCCCTGTTTACTTCGGTTCACCTGGCTTCTCACCCTCTATTGAATGTTACTTCCAGCATGATTGTAACTAGCTCCAGATTCAGATGCAACCTGTGCTCAATGTCTGATAGGGAGTTAAAGAGAGAAAATAAAAAATGGCATAAATAAGTTTCACATGATTTCCAATCAGAGCGATGAGCTCTGTTTCACTCAATCAGCCAGGGGCAGAGAGGATTTTGCAAACTTCTGTGACCCTTTCAGAAAGCTCTGTCTACATCCTGCCTTCAGGAGGAAACCCAGAACCAGTCAAATGTGCCCTGTTTCCTTGTCTATGGCAGCTTGCCTTGTAGCTGTCCTGGGAGAGAATGTGGCCCAAGTACATTCTCCTACTGATCTTCCAAAAGTGCCCCTCCAAGGGGCAAGAAGTTTAGCTGGTTATTATGACACATGAGGCAGAAATGTGTCTTGAAATGAAGCACAGCTGAATTGCTGAGGGCAGGACTATAAAACACTTTTCCAGGGATTTCCTTCCTTATGAGCTCAAATGGCAGCCCAGCTTGACAGCAGGGTCTCCATGCTGACTAAGCTTTCAAATCATGTCCGAAAACTATAATTATAATTTTCTTCACTAAAGAAACCTGAAACTCAAATTTGTACAATTAGTCAAATGTTAGTTGAAAAAACTACTGAGATATATTATTACCCTTTTAGAAGTCCACTGTGAATGCTGTAATACAGGGTACAGGGTTTGAGAGGGTTTCTTCTTTTTTTTTCCCCCCTCCTCCCTCCTCTCTTCCTCCCTTTCTTTTTCACTTCCTTCCTTCCCTCTTTCCTAAAAGTAATAGGAAGCAGAACTAGATCTGAGTGGAATCTTGCCTTTTTACTTAGTTTTTTTTTCCCTCTCCTAGCTGACTTAAATAAAGCACAAGAGTGCATTTTCCAAGTACCTTATGGGATCCTGTCAACTTAGTTCTTCCCCCTTGCTTTGAAACGACCCACAAAGAGAGAAAATTACTTGCACTGATTCCTACAGAAAACTAGCCAAAGTTTCATTAAAAACACTGCCCCTCATATTCTTGTGTATTTTCTTTCCCTCTTTAATATGGAAGGATATCAAATATAAACGAAATACAAACGTAAAACACTGCTCCTTTCATCTTTGCTCACTTTCCCAAATCCTCCGCTATATCACCTGATTTTTCTTCTTTAAACTTTAAAGTGGAGCAAGTGGAATGTTGCATTTGAATTTTGAGGGCACAAGGGACTTGGGACAGGCTATCTGCATTGTGTCATTCATTAGATTCTAATAAGATCTTCTTCTTCTGAGAATGTGGGAAAAAGGAAACCCTTGTTACACTGTTGGTGGGAATTTAAAGTGGTTTTGCCACTGTGGAAAACATTAAGGAGGTTCCACCAAAAACTAAAAATAGAACTATATGATCTAGCAGTTCCACTCCTGGGCATAAATTTGAAGGAAAAAAACCATCAATGTGAAAAGATATATGCACCCCAATGTTCATAACAGTATTATTTATAATACCCAAGATATGGAGCCAACCTAAGTGTGCATCAACAAATGAATGGATAAGGAAGGTATGGAACACACACACACACTCACACACGTACACACACACAGACAATGGACTGCTACTCAGGCGTAAAAATGAATGAAATTTTGATATTTGCAACATCACGGAGAGTATCATGCTCAACGAAATAAGTCATACAGAAAAAGACAAATACTATATGATACCCCTTATATGTGGAATCTAACAAATAAAACAAATGAGCGAATACAACAGAAAAGAAACAGACTCACAGATATAGAGAGTAAACTAGTGGTTACCAACGTGGGGAGAGGGAAGCAAGGAGGGGTAAGATAGGGGTAGGGGATTAAGAGATACAAACTACTATGTATAAAATAAATAAGCTACAAGGATGTGTTGTGCAGTACAGGGAATATAGCAAATATTTTCTAGTAACTGTAAATGGAGTTAACCTTTAAAAATTGTGATTCACTATGTTGTACATCTGAAACATGTAATATTGTAAGTCAACTATATCTTAATAAACAACAATTGGGACTGGCCAAACATTTGTATACCTTGGGGAATACATTCCAACAAACTAGTTTCCCATAGAACTCAGAATTCTGGGAGTCCACCCTCCTCACTGTTACTGGATTCTTTAGTTTTTAAGAAAAAAGGTAAAGAGTCATTGAAACTTGGCTGAATAAATAAACTTTAAAACAACTTCAGAATTTCCCTTCAAATATACACAATGTACTAACAAATGTTGCTTGAAACTGCAATACCCTGAAATACATTTTAAAAATAATTTGATGATGAACTACAATGATGAAAAATAATGTAATGAAAACTGTTTGATGACCTGGATTTCTTTCTTTACTTTTTTTGTAATTCCTAGCGTAATTTTGTTCACTAAAACCTGTCCTTGTCAAAAGCCACCTGTATAAAACCTATGGTTATAAATAAAGTCTGTAGCAAAATGGGGGCACACTTATAACAGGTTAATAAAAAATTCAAAATGTTATTTATTAAAAAAAAAGACTAAAAAGAAACACACCAAAAGAACAGCCTAGAATAATCTGTATTTTTCTTCTGCTTTTTTTTGTTTCTTTCTGCAATTTGGGAGACTACTTTTCTAACAACAACAATAACAGAAAGATTAACCATAATCCTTGTATTTTTGAGTGGGTCTGATTTATCCTGGACCAGCTTGTACTTGCAGATGTAGAGCTCTGATTTTTAAAAAATATGTACTTTAAACTCTAAAGAGCTCATCAGAAAATGTAATGCTGATAAAAATCTCAGCTTTGAAAAGAAGAAACACTGGAGTGGTACAGTACGTGCTGGGATAAACATTCTGAAGGCAAGTGAATAATGAGACTACTAACTCAGTGATGAGCACACCTGAGTTTTGATAAACATGACCCAGTTGCACGTGGTGAAACCCTCAATTCACAGAGAGTGTCTCATCTTTACTGAACTCAGCAGAATGAACATTTTGTCCCTATAAAGCAATGTGCAATAAATCAGGGGGGAGCTGCAGAGCCCGTCAGACCTGCTTGCATTCCTTTCCCCTCAGTGATTCCTTAGTTCAAGAGGGTTCATCCTTTGGGAATGTTTTAACACCCTTTTGGAAACAATGCCAAAATCCAGGGCTTTGACAGCTTGATAAAACCTTATTTTATCCTGAGATAGAGAAAAGCCTGACTCTGAGCAGGGCTGAATTATCAAAGGCAGTACTATGTGGCTGCAGTAAGTTAACTGGCAGATCTGGGGGGAGCTGAGAGTGCCTTTGAACTTGCTGGGAAGTTTAGTCCTGGGAGAAAATCTGTTACTAAAAGAAGATGAACTAAGTAGCTTTCCAGCTGGACACAAAAGCAAGAAACAGAATCCATCAACTCAAGAACCCATGTTCCAGTCTCATATTAGCGGAAGAGAGTAAATGCAGAGAACATTATGGGATAGTGTTGAAAACAGATGCCAAAACAAGAAGTTGGGAAGATTCATTTTCCTTTAGTACTGTGGATGAGGATTTAAAATATCAATTTGAACAGGGAATTCACTGGACTTGGTGGAATGCCGAGTCAGGAGTCATCAGGGAACCTAGTGATTTACTGATGCAAAGGCCAGTTGTCTTCCTGGGGACTCTTTTTGAAGCCAGGGGATGTTAGGAACACAGGGGGCAAAGCGGGGAATGGGCATTAGGGTGAGAACTGGCTTTGTAGTTGTATCATTTACCCCAAACATTTATTGCTTTCCCTTCCTCATTCATTCAGTGAGTACTTCATGACTTCTCTATGCCTGGCATTTTACTGGGCATTTGGGATTGATTTGAAGATGAATATAGGAGAATTCCTCCTCTTAAGTCTGGACATAATTTCAAATACTGACCAAAGGTACCCATTCCCATTAGGAGGAGCAGTTCTGAAGGAGGGATGTGCTGCCCCACGTTTCTGTAACCTTGTGTCTCTAATTTCAAAGCATTTTCCATTTCACAGCATTTTACTCTTTTAAATAAAAGTGGTTCATTAAATGTAGACAGGGGCTTCCCTGGTCGCTGAGAGGTTAAAGCCTCTGCCCCATTGCAGTCTGCCTGCAATGTGGGAGACACAGGTTCGATCCCTGGATCAGGAAGATCCCCTGGAGAAGGAAATGGCAACCCACTCCAGTACTCTTACCTGGAGAATCCCATGGATGGAGGAGGCAGGTAGGCTACAGTCCATGGGATCGCAAAGAGTCAGACACGACTGAGCAACTTCACTTAATTTTACACTATAAGACTTTTTCACCTAAATGAATTAATTCATTAGAAAAGAAAACCCCAAGTCACAGACCTTTCATTCTGATTGTTGTTTTTTAGCAATATGGTTTCTGTGTTGATTTCATGAGCCTCCATGTTGGAATCCATGTATAGTGTTAGAGATTTTATCTGCTGAAGTAGATAGATTATTTTTTATCAGTTAGCCGTCTAGACGGGGCTTCTCCAGTGGCTCAGTGGTAAAGAATCTGCCTGCAAGGCGGGAGACACAGGTTCGATCCCTGGGTTGGAAAGATACCCTGGAGAAGGAAATGGCAACCCACTCCAGTATTCTTGCTTGGAGAATTTCATGGACAGAAGAGTTACAGTCCATAGGGTTGTAAACAGTCAGACATGACTGAAGGGACTGAGTGCTCACGCACACGGGCATCTAGACAGTCTTAAAAAAAACACACACACACACAATAGGGTTTTTGTTTGGTTGGTTTTGCCTCTGAGAAAATTCACTAACAGCCATACAACCAAAAGAAAATTTTTTGGAAAAAAAAAAATCTCAATTTTGTCCTACAGTCTTCTCTGAAGAGAGGGAAAAAAAACTTCTGTAACTTTCCAGGAAGTGAAAGCCAATGAAAAGTTTAAAAATCACATTACTCTTATTACCAGTAATATAGTAAGTTTTTAGAAGAGCCATTTCTCTTTTTTTTTTTTCAATTTATTTTTGGCTGCACTGGGTCCTCATTGCTGAGCGTGGGCTTTCTCTAGTTGTTGGTGGGGGGCTACTCTCTAGTTGTGGTATAAAGGCTTCTCATTGTGGTGGCTTCTCTTGTTGCAGAGTACCCAGGCTTCAATAGTTGTGGCATGCAGGCTTAGTTGCCCCTTCATGTAGAATCTTTCTGGACCAGGGATCAAACCCATGTCCCCAGCACTGGCAGACGGACTCCTAACCGTTGGACCACGAGGGGAGTCCTAAAAGAGTCATTTCTGATCAGACCCTAAAAGACCCTGATGCCACGAAAGACAGAAGGCAGGAGGAGAAGGCGATGACAGAGAAGGAGATGGTTGGATGGCATCACCGATTCAACGGACATGAGTTTGAGCAAGCTCCAGGAGATGGTGAAGGACAGGGAATCCTGGTGTGCTGCAGTCCACCGAGTCTCAAAGAGTGAGACGCAATCGAGCGACTGAAAGACACTCATTTCCCTGATAGGCTTAAACTACTTTAACAGTTTTGATATTTCTCATTGTGTTGGACATTTCTAGTCTCTCAAAGATGCCATGGGTAGGGGGAAGGCACAAAGGGCCCCTAGTGTTCTCAGTCTCCAGGTGTTTATGCCCTCCTGTATTCCCCTCCCATGCTGTAACAGGACTGGTCTGTGTGATGAAAGAATCTGGCAGAAGTGATGGTATGTCCTTCCCTGGGCAAGATTATAAAAGACAGTCTGGCTTCTGCCTCTCGATCTCTTTCTCTCTCTCTCTGGTCATTCCCTCTGAGGGACACAAGCTGTTGCCTTACGAGGACACTCAGGCAGCCCTGTGAATCATCATATGGCAGGGTGCTGAGGCCTCCTGCCTATAGCCATATGAATGAGCCATCTTGGAAGCTGATCCTCTGGCCCTGCCTGAGCCTTAGATGACTGCAGGCCCTGCTGACATCTTGTCTGCCACGTCATGACAGACCCTGAGCTAGAACCCTCAGTTGAGTCATACCCAGATGCCTAACCCATAGAAACTGTGCGAAAAAATAAGTGTTTCTTGGATTAAGCTGCTAAGTTTGGGATAATTTGTTATGCAGCAATAGATGACGAACACTTGGGCCATTTCAAACCTGAGATTCACTGATTCTCTCATTCTCACATCACCCTGGTAATATCTGCCATGTGAAATATTCTGAGTATCTTGGAAAGTTCTAAATCATTTAGTTCCCTGTACATTGCATGCGTTAATGAATATATATATTTATGTATATAAACATATATCTATAAAGCTAACACATTTTTTTCTAAACACTTTTTGAAGTTCATTTTCTGATTTAAAGGAACTGCTGCTGCTGCTGCTGCTGCTGCTAAATCGCTTCAGTTGTGTCCGACCCTGTGTGACTCTATAGACGGCAGCCCACCAGGCTCCCCCGTCCCTGGGATTCTCCAGGCAAGAACACTGGAGTGGGTTGCCATTTCCTTCTCCAATGCATGGAAGTGAAAAGTCAAATTGAAGTCGCTCAGTCCTGTTCGACACTTTGTGACCCCATGGACTGTACCCTACCAGGCTCCTCCGTCCATGGGATTCCCCAGGCAAGAACACTGGAGTGGATTGCCATTGCCTTCTCCGTTTAAAGGAACTACATGCTTCTTAAAGAAAATGTGGAGGGGAGAGTTAAAAAAATAATTATTCATAATTTTAACACCCAAAGAGAACCATTGTTAACATTTGAGTGTATTTCCCTCTGTTTTTCTTTCAGTGTATTTAAAAGCAGTTGTGAATATGTGATATGCCATGCTTTCGACTCATGAAATTCATTTTCCTTAATAAAATCCAATAATGTTCCTTGTTTATTCTTGTCATTCAGCTCCCTAATTGGGGTGACAAGTTCTCAGGGAAATCAGATGTGTCTGTGCCCTGTGTGTGCACCAGAGTGTCCTGTAGTTGGAACCCAGCCCTGACAGGGAGTGATCAGTGACTGGGGGTGTCAAATACATGGACGATGATTTAACCAAATAGCAGTTGCTTCTGTGTGTTTTTATTTTCAGAACTAACATATATAAAAGGCCTCTCCCTGCCCTCAACAACTTCCTAAGGGAAACTACACCCCTTTATTCTCTCTTCCTTTTCCAAAAGGGCTGCAAGATGTGGATTTACTGGGATGCTGATGAAACATTGTAAATAGCAGAGCCCTTTCTAAGGCCCGGAGAGGGATGCTGGCAAGGTGTTCATATGGTCAAAGGTTTTTATAAAATTTTCAAAAGAAAGAAACTTTAATCACAGCTGGCAAAGACTGCCATCTCTTTCTGCTCTGCTCCTGCCCTGCAACACCAATACTTTCCTTCACGTAGGGTGCAGTTGACTGATGGTGGGCATTTTAATTTTTCAGACATTTTGTATTCTTTTTCTCAATGCCCCAAAAGACTGCATTCATTTCAGGACCTAACATGTTGGATATACCTCTTTGTTTCTGAATTGCAAACCATATATACAGTTAAACAATTTTTAAAAATTGCTTGGTATTTACATAATATCATACATCAACCACACTTCAACAAAGAAAAAAAAAAATTGGTTTGTACCGTGAACCTAATTTATTTGTTATGCATTAGTCTGATCTGTGAAGTCATTAGGAAACTCAGAGCTGTGGAAGTTACAGAAATAGAGGGTACCCAGTGTGCTCAATCTGTTCCCGATGGTTGTATGTATTTATAATTTCCAGGGCTATTTCATCAGAATTCACAGGTTCTCAAGAGGCCCTTCTTTTTGTGCTCAGGAACATTATTCCTTAACCTGTGGATGCTTTTTGGAGAAAATGACTGCCTCTCCGGGATCCATCCTGACCCCTCAATTAAGAAAGAACCAAATAAATTTCGTTTTATTTGTTGTTGTTGAGTGGCTAAGTCATGTCCTACTCTTTGCAACCCCATGGACTGTAGCCCACCAGGCTCCTCTGTCCATGGGATTCTCAAGCAAGAGTACTGGAGGGGGTTGTCATTTCCTTCTGCAGGGGATCTTCCTGATACAGGGTTCAAACCCAGGTCTCCTGCTTGGCAGGCAGATTCTTTACAACTGCTTCAGCGGGGAAGCACTCAACGCAATACTTTAAGACAAAAAACGAATGCAAAAATCTGTAGTACCAATCAGGTGGTACTGATGATCAGGTGAACGTCTCTCTACAGGATGATGCAGTTCTCTGAATGTTTATTCACTTCACCTGTTGATCAGAGGAATTCATTCTTTCAAAAACTTTTTGAAATTTAAAAATCAAATCCATGTCTCCTGTGGGTGCCTAGACGAATGACAAGCACAGCTGCCACGACTTGCACTCACGCTGAGCCCCGCCCCTCTGGGCAGCCAACGACCTAACACTGCCGAGCTACAGGGTGTGCGTGCTGGCCCGTCCTGCCTGACGTCGGATTCCTGGAACCGGCGACTTGCTGGGACACTCCCCATCAGCCTGGCAAATCTTTCTCAGAACTTTCTGGATTCCGAGGCTCTTTCTCTCCGATTTTTTCTTCCCTCTCTCCTTTCACGAGTTCTAGTCTGATCACAGTCTGCCTGCTCTCCCGTCTATTCCTCCCTCCTTTCACCCTTCACAGGCTTTCCTCTAATAAAATCTCTCAACTCTTGAAGCGCATCTGAGCTTCTGCTTCTCTGAGCATCTGCACTGGTGTACCTAATCCAGAAGGACTTATATTTAAAGCAATCGTTCCCTGCTCTCCTGCCTTGGTTAACCCTGTCTCTATATTTCCTCACACGGGGAGCAACTTCTGTTATTTCATTTAGTTCCCTGACCAGGAATTGAAATCATGTCCCCAACAGTGAAAGCAGGGAGTCTTAACCACGGGACCACCAGTTCTCGGGGAACAACTGTTTCTTTATTTTTGATTGGAGGGTAATTGCTTTACAACATTGTGTTGGCCTCTGCCACACATGGACATGAGTCAGGTATAGGTATGTCCCCTCTCTCCTGAACTCCCCTCTCACTTCCCACCCCGTCCCATCCCTGTAGGTTGTCACAGAGCCCTGGGTTGAGCTCCGTGTATCACACAGTGAATTCCCACTTGCTATCTATTTTACATACGGTAATGTACATATTTCCATGCTATTCTCTCAATTCATCCCACCCTCTTCCCCTACTGTGTCCACAAGTTTGTTCTCTATATCTGAGTCTCTATTGCTTCCCTAAAAATATTTCGTTCGTACCATCTTTGTAAATTCCATATGCATGTGTTAGTATGCAATATTTGTCTTCCTCTTTTTTACTGACTTCACTCTGAATAACAGGCTCTATGTTCATTCACTTCAGTAGGACTAACTTAAATGCATTTTTTTTTAATAGCTGAGTCATATTCCATTGTATGTATGTACCACAATTTCTGTATCCATTCATCTGTCATTGGACATCCAGGTTGCTTCCATGTTGTAGCTATTGTAGAAAATGCTGCCACAAACATTGGGGTACATGTATCTCTTATAACTATGTTTTTATCAGGGTATATGCCCGGTAGCGGGATTGTTGGGTCATATAGTAGTTCTTAGTTTTTTAAAGAAATCTCCATACTGTTCTCCATAGTGGCTGTATCAATTTACATTCCCAACAGTGCAAGAGGGATCCTTTTTCTCCACATCCTCTCCAGCATTATTGTTTGTAGATTTTTTAATGATGATCATTCTGAGCTGTATAAGGTGATATACGTCATTGTAGTTTTGATTTGCATTTCTCTAAAGCATCTGCCTGCAATGCAGGAGACCCAGGTTCGATCCCTGGGTCAGGAAGATGCCTTAGAGAAGGAAATGGCAACCCACTCCAGTATTCTTGGCCTGGAGAGCCCCACGGACTGAGAAGCCTGGTGGGCTACAGTCCATGGAGTCGCAAAGAGTCAGACACAACTGAGTGACTAACACACACACACACACACACACACACAAGCATGATGAGAGAGGTTGAACATCTTTTCATGTGTTTGTTGGCCATCTGTATGTTTTCTTTGGAGAAATGTCTATTTAGGTCATCCACCCATTTTTTGATTGGGTTGTTTGTTTTTCTGGTAACAAGCTGCTTGTATATTTTGGAAATTAATCCTATGTCAGTCAGTTCATTTGCAATTATTTTCTCCCATTCTGAGAGTTGTTTTTTAACCTTGTTTATTGTTTCCTTTGCTGTGCAAAACCTTTTAAGTTTAGGTACCATTTGTTTGCTTTTTAAAATTTCCATTACTCTAGGAGGTGAGTCCAAGAGGATCTTGCTGTGATATATGTCAAAGACTATACCGCTTATGTTTTCCTCTAAGATCTTTTTAGTTTCTGGCCTAAGGAACAACTTTTAAGTTTCTCGTTTTAGTTCTTTTGGCAGTTACCTCCCTATCTCTAAAATAATATGTTTATGCCATATTGTTTATGATTTATTTTTTCCTGTTTATTTTTTATATTTTAACAAGTTATAAATATGGGCTTTCCAGGAGGTGCCAGTGGTAAAGAACCTGCCTGCCAATGCAGGAGACACAGGAGACGTGGGTTTGATCCTTGAATGAGGAAGATCCCCTGGAGAAGGGCATGGCAACCCACTCCAGTATTTTTGCCTGGAGAATCCCACGGACAGAGAAGTCTTGTGGGTGGTTTACAGTCCATAGGGTCATAAAGAGTTGGACACAACTGAAGCGATTTAGCATGCATGCATGCAGGTATAAGTATATACATAAATATACACAACACATTTATTTGTTATTTTTTATTACCATAATGTTTATTCCGTATCTTTTTTCCTTTTTAGCCACTGAGATATAATCGACATACAATAAACACTGCTTATATTTAAAGTGAACAATTTGTGTTAACATATGTATATGCCATGAAACTATCACCACAATCAAGATCGTGACCATTACATCACGCCTGAAAGTTTCTTCATGCCCTTTTATTTTTTTTTTAATAAATTTATTTATTTATTTATTTTTTAATTTAACTTTACAATACTCTATTGGGTTTGCCATACATCGACATGAATCCACCACAGGTGTACACAAGCTCCCAATCCCGAATCCCCCTCCCACCTCCCACCCCACAACGTCTCTCTGGATCATCCCCGTACACCAGCCCCAAGCATCCTGCATCCTGTATCAAACATAGACTGTTGATTCGTTTCTTACATAATAGTATATATGCTTCAGTGCCATTCTCCCAGATCATCCCGCCCTCTCCTACTCCCTCTGAGGCCAAAAGTCCATTCTCTATGTCTGTGTCCTTTTGTTGTCTCACATACAGGGTCATCATTACTATCTTTCTAAATTCCATATATATGTGTCAGTATGCTGTATTGGTGTTTTTCTTTCTGGCTTACTTCACTCTGTATAATAGGCTCCAGTTTCATCCATCTCATTAGAACGAACTGTCTTCATGCCCTTTTAAAATCAACCTTCCCCTTCTTTCTGCAGTCCCTGATCTGCTTCTGTCACTACAGATTAGTTTTATTTCTCTATAATTTTAGATAAACGGAATTGTACAATAGGTACTACTTTTTTATGGCTTCTTTCACTGGCATAATTAATTTGAGATTCATCATGTAGTTGTTTGCATGTATAGTTCATTCCTTTTCATTGCTAAGTTGTGTATTCCATTGTATGAATGTAGCACAATTTGTTTATTCATCATCTTTTGATGGACATTAGGAGCTATTAAAAATACAGTTGCTATGAATATTTGTGCACAATGCTTCTATGGACAAATATTTTCTTCTCTTTTCCCTCTTTCAGTGATCACTAATGTTGACTAATGTCCAATGTCTGGAGTGCCATTGTTTCATGTATTTTGTCTGCTATTTTAATCCTTTCAGAGAGGATAGTAAATCTGACTCCTCTACTCCGTTTGACCAGACGTAGAAGTGCTATATATTTCTTTAACATATCACAATCTTCCTCTAAGTGATGTTCCACCACTTTATGTAGAGTGTAAGAGCCTCCAGGATAACTTTGTTTTTTCCCTCTTGGCCTTTGTGCCGTGGTTGTCCTATATTTTGCTTCTACCTATTATAAATCCTTCAGTACTTTTGTTTTCCTATTTCTTTACTCAACAATTTTAGATATCATCTGTTGATTTCTCTGATGATGGATATAGATTTAGCCCACTGATCTTTTATCTCTGGCCATCTTTTCTTTCACTTCATTAAGATTATACCACTATTTTTAGATTCTTTTTATTAGTTGCTTTTGTAACTATGTAAAATATAGCTTTGTATACTCACATCCTCATGTTTATCACTGACAGAGTTTAGTGAGGTGAACATATTAATGTTCTTACCTTTTTCTTCATTGCTGTAGGCCTTCTTATCACAATCGACTACTTAATTTTAACTCATGATGTCAAGAAAGAAAACAGGGACCTTGTTCTGCAACCAGATCCAAGTCTTCCTTTTGTCTGGCTTGTAGGCTGATTCCAGAAGCTAAAAATTGACCAACAGTGTTTACAACACTATGACTATGTAAAGATTGGTCACAGCTCAGCTACATAGTATACTATGATTGCATATCCTTTTTAGTACTTGTGTGTTTCTTGGATTTCTAATTGTTTCCTCCTCCCCATTCCATTTCCTGCATTGCTGAGCTTTCTTTTTTTTACAACTTTATGTTCATCGTCTTAAAGATAGTATCAAATCTGTGAATTCATTCTGCTTATATACATTCTCTTCCTAGACACCTGTCTTTTGGAGGCCTCCTTCCACCAGCTCCAAATTGGACTCTTACGCCCTAGATTTGATGAAAAGCTGTTACCCTTAAGTCTTCCTTCCATTTTCTTTCTGATTGGCTTAATTATTTCTTGAACTTCTCATTTTTTGGTTTACTCTCTTACTTTGGTGGAACACTTCCATAGAAAGGGGATGTGGGAGGTAAATGTATTGAGTTCTTCCATGACATAGAATATCTTTACTCTCAAATTTTTTCTCTGAATTTCGAAGTGTTCCATTTCTCATAGCAAACAGCATTGCTAAAGAGTAGTTTGATGTCATTCTCATTTTTTAAAAATACAATTTGTTTTTTCTCTCTGAAAAGTTTTTGGATGTTATAAAACTTTGATGTTCTGAAATTTTAACATTCTGTGACTGTCAGTCATTTTTCATTCAGTGTTTCTGTCATTGTATTTTTTTCCCTCCTTCTTTCTTCAGTCTAGACACTCATGTTTTTCAGCTAAGAAATCTTCATTATTTTTTTCTTTATATTCTCCTCTCATTTTGTCTGCTCTCTCTGGAGCTTCTATTCATTGGACAATAGCCTCTTGGATTATACTTCATAATTTAGTCTTTCATCTTTTCAATCAATCCTTATTTTCTACTTTATTGGAAACTTCTGCTTAAACTATCATATTTTTAATTTCAAAGAACTCTTATTCATTTTTGGGTCATTCCTTTTTTATAGCATGCAGTTCTTGAATTATAAATTTAGCTTTTTTTTCTTTCTGAGGATACTTTATAGTTAAAATATTTTATACTAAATGTTCTTAAAATGTGGAAGTTTGTGTATATGGACTGTGAGTCTGAACACATCCATGGACATACATTTCTTAAGTGTTGGCATTTGTAATATCTAGCAAGAGGCATTATTTTTCCTTTTGGTAGATGTAAATTTCAGTATGAGCTGAGTTTTCAAAATATGGCATGCACATATTCAGAGTATGTATTTCCTCACCGAACTAGACCAGGTACTGCATTGAATTAGTCTCTGTGAAAGTTGTTTTTCTCCTTTCAAAAAATTTGGGAGGAATCTTTTCCTTTTTACCATACATTTAGTCTGCATGTTAGTAACTCATCTGAGTCCAAGCAACCAGTATTGGAGTAATGTTTGATTGGAGCCAAGTGGGGAGATTTAGTAACCAGGACAGAAGTCTTGAAAGAGTTTGAAAGTTGATTGGTGTAGTCCCTTAGAAAATTCTTGAAATGTGGGTGCCATGGGAGGAGGGGGGTGAAGGTCACTGTCTTGGTATTTTGCCCTTCCTGCCTCTACCTTTCTACTAAACAGACTAGTTGGGTGATCTGATTGCATGGTTATTCAGTTTTAAGAATAAACGTGGATTGACAAACTATGCATCAAAATGTTAGCCATATTTCTTTCTCGATTTCAGGATGTGAGGCATTCTATTTCCTTTTTGTTTTAAAGTACATATTTGTATTTCTAAATTTTCTACAATAAGCACAATTACTTATGTAATGAGAAAATATTAGTGGAATGGTGGTAAAGAATCTTCCTGACAATGCAGCAGGCACATGAGATGTGAAGTTTGATCCTTGTATTAGGAAGATCCCCTGGACTAGGAAATGGTAACCCACTTCAGTATTCTTGCCTGGAAAATTTCATGGACAGTGGAGCCTGGCAGGCTATAGTCTAGCGGATCACAAAGAGTCAGACACAGCTGAGCACACACACACACATACACACAATAAGAAAATAATTTATTTTTCAGTCTTATTATGTAAGACTGTCTTCTGAATCTTCATGTACTATATTTTAAAAATAGCAGAAAAAAAAAAAGTAAAAAAAAATTAAACTTCAGGACTGATGGCTATACCTAAGGTGAAAAAACTGAATTCTACTTGGCTTGAGCCAACATCCTTAGACCAAATATGTCATGAAGAAGAGTGAGTGAGAGAAGTGAGCAGGGGTGAGAATGATGAGAGGATATAGGGAAGGAGGTGGGAGAAGAGAGAAGGGTCTTCAGTTGTACTCTTCTGCCTTTCTCAAAGCTCACAAATAATGGAAGTGTGACTTTGGGGGGGCGGGGGCGGAAACAGCCTGGATTTGCAAATGAAATATAATTGAAATTGGATATCTGAACTTTGAGGATGACTGTGGTGCATGCTAATGAGCTAGGTTTCTTGACCTGGTATAATACTTCGGAAGTAAGTTACCCATGTGATTGGATGGTATGTGCGTCACTAACTGCCCATTTAAACAGGCAATTTTCAGGTCACCCATACCACCCAAGCAGTCTCTGCTTTCAAGAGGGGTTTTGAGAGGAAGCTGACTTCTCCCTACTGAACATCTATGCATCTGTAAAATCAATAAATGCAATGGGACCTGTACTGAAGTTTCTACAGAGGCCAGACTTTTAAAATGCTGTAAAGAATGAACAGAATGTGTAAACCACATCATCACAAACCTGCATTCATGAATGATCTAGGATGTGAACTAAAAGTAAAAGTTTGATGGGTTCTCAAGAGGATGAGAGCAAAACATTGGGAACTGACTCTTTACGTTTTTCCCCTTTGTTGAAAGAAGGATCAGTGTTTCCCATCAGAGAGAGTTCTCTGTTTTGTAAAGATGGTTACAGTTCAGGGATTTGCAAATCTTGGCATTATTAGAAAACACTTAGTTTTCACTTTCATGCATTGGAGAAGGAAATGGCAACCCACTTCAGTGTTCTTGCCTGGAGAATCCCAGGGATGGGGGAGCCTGGTGGGCTGCCATCTATGGAGTCGCACAGAGTCAGACACGACTGAAGCGACTTAGCAGTAGCAGTGGTTTTATATCTTGTACCTTNATGATGTACTCTGCATAGAAGTTAAATAAACAGGGTGACAGTATACAGCCTTGACGTACTCCTTTTCCTTTTTGGAACCAGTCTGTTGTTCCATGAGTCTAGCAATCCAAGATTAGGATGCAAGCATGTTTGCATTTTGGTGAGGACTTCTTCTGGGTTGCAGATTGTCATCTTGTTGGTGTGTCCTTAGATGGCAGAAAGACAACAAGAGTGCTCTCTGGGGTCTCTTTTATAAGGGCACTAATCCCATTTATGAAAGATCCATTCTTATGACCTAACCACTTTCCAAAGACCTCCTAATGATGGTCTGGATAGGAATCAAATGGTGGTGTGGATAGGAATCCAACCTGGGTTCCATGCGTTGGGAGTGTGGAGTCTCAGCCATCAGACCACCAGAGAAGTCCCCTTACATAATTTTTGATAGCCAACTTGTTATTGTTCTTTCTGCAGGCTTTGGAGTGAATCCATTTCTGAGTTCCTTCCTAGTAGTTTCTTAACCTAAGATTGGACATTTCTTTCTAATTCCACATACAAACAAAGCTGAGGCTGCCACATCTCCGTGTCAAGCTGGTGGTTATTTTGCAGCTGGGACCTCAGCTCTCATGCATACTACTCTAACTTTACAGTTGTCTTTAAAGAGGCAGGAAAGAAAAAAAGTGAAGTCCCTCAGTCGTGTCCAACTCTTTGCGACCCCATGGACTGTAGCCTACCAGGCTTCTCCGTCCATGGAATTTTCTAGGCAAGAGTACTGGAATGGGTTGCCATTTCCTTCTCCAGGGGATCTTCCCAACCCAGGGATTGAACCCATGTCTCCTGCATTGCAGACAGATGCTTTACCATCTGAGCCACCAGGGAAGTGCAGAAAGGCAGGAGGAGAGAAAATTAATTCTTAAACCATCATTAACGCAGGAGAATACTGCCTAAACACTTACTTTAAACAGGGAAAATTACAAAGTTAGTGCTTTTAAAAAAATTCACTGTATAATACTCAAGACTCTCGTTATTTTAGGTACAATTTTGAAATGTATCTAACTGTAAACTCAAGGCTAAGATAAGTAAATATTGGCTGGAATCCACAGATCACTTCTTAAAACTACTCTTCTTTCTCCTATCTTTTCTTTCCCTTGTCCTAACTACATACTTCTTCCCCTTATTTCCTTCTCAATAACTACAGACCCTCCCCTTAAAAGTTACTAAATCATAACCTCCCTTCTGAAAAGTCTTTTTCCAAACCACAGCCCCTGGCCCTTTCTCTCTAGTTACCTCATCCCCGCAAACCACAGCCCTCCTTTCCAAAACTTCTCTTTAAACTCATTTCCCAAATATTGTCTTTTCCCCAAAATCTACATCCCTGAATGTCCACTCTCTGAAACCAAAAGATACACGTATCTTGTCATCCATCAATGGAGCTGGGACTGATTCCAGGAGAGAAGTATCAGAGAGTTATGACGTGTGCAGGATGTGGAACAAGGTGACAAGTTTGCAGTGGATAGAGATTGGAGGACCATGATTTAGTCCCCTCTGGATAAGCCCCAGGCTGTGGGCAGCTCCCTTCACTTGGCTGGGCTTTGATTGTCTCATCTGGCATGGACTCAACCTCTGGCTCATGGGATGCTCTCAGCAATAATATTTATCGGCTTGGTTAAGTGGTCGGATAAAGGACTAGGATGAGGTGAACTCCAAGCTGCTTTTGCTAATATGCATGTGGTCAAGATGGAGAAGATCAGTAGAACTTTGTAATTAAATTATCTGACCAATTGCCTCCATTTTGTTCTTCACTTTGCTTGTGTAGATAGTCTTTCTTTGTCGAGGAGAAAAATACATGGAATTTTACTGGGGAGAGATCTAAGACAGTTATTTTCCCCTTTGGACTCCAAACTCCTTGATATCTGTCAGTGGGCTGCTAATGAAAATAGTCTCAGTTTTATGGGACTAACTGTGAGGACAATGAAATCCAGAAACATGAACTAGGAATACAGGATGTCTAACCAGGATTATTCTAAATTGCTCAGAAGGCACTCATGAAAGTGAGATGCCATTGTTAATAAATATTTGTTGATTAACAAAAGAACATGAATACTGGGTGATAAAAATGTCTTGTAGCTCTGAGTTTATATACCAGGGACCAAATGTAAAAGGGCACGGTGGTTTCAATAAACAAGTAACCCCTTCCTAAAAGTTCTAAAAAATTTTAAACTTAAAATGGATCATTTATAGAAAGGTGAAAAGCTAAACTACACAACTTTTAGAAGAAACCAAAAGAGAAGATCTTCATGACTTTAGGTTGGCCAAGGAGTTCTAGATAAAATACCAGAAGTATGATCCACAGAACAGAAAATGATATATTGGTCTTCAAGAAAATGTAAAAGTTTACTCTGTAAAAGACACACTGAGAATGAGAAGACAATTTACAAATCTGGGACAAAATCTTTAGAAATCACATATCCATTGAAGAATTTGTATCCATACTATATGAAGAACTCTTGAAAATTCAAACAGTAAGAAAACAAACAACCCAATTAAACTAGGCAAAAGATTTGGTCAGATGCTTCACCACAGAAAGATATGTAGGTATCAAATAAATACATGCAAATATGCTCAAAAGTATATTTGTCATCAGGGAAATGTAAATTAAAACTACAAGGTATTGCTACACGTTTACTAGAATGACTAAGAATAAAAACAAAACTGATACTTCTAAGTATTGGCAAGGATTTGGGCAAGCTGGAACTTTCAGACATTGCTGGAATGAGTGTAATAAAATGGTATAATTATTATCGAAAAGAAAGAAAGAAAATGAAGTCGCTCAGTCATGTCTGACTCTTTGTGACCCCATGGACAGGCTTCTCCGTCCATGGAATTTTCCAGGCAAGAGTACTGGAGTGGGTTGCCATTCCCTTCTCCAGGGGATCTTCCCAACCCAGGGATTGAACCTGGTTCTCCTGCATTGCAAGCAGATGCTTTACCATCTAAGCCACCAAGGAAGTCTTGAAAAGAGTTTGGCAATTCCTTATGAAATAAACATACACAAACCACATGACTAGGAGTCCCAGTTCTGGGTGTTTTTACTGTACAGAAATGAAACTCAAGTTCACACACAAACCTGCATCCAAATGTTTATAAAAACATTTATAATTATTTTCAATTGCCAACACTGGAAACTACAATATCAATGATTTTCAAATGTGTTATGCTAAGTACAAGATGCTGGAACCAAAAGGTTACATAATATGTAATTCAACTTGTATGGTATTTTGGAAAAGTCAAAACTATAGTATAGAGTTGTTAAATCCTGAAGGCAGGTGGATTCTTTCAAAGGGAACACTTTGGGGGTGTCCCTGAATTTATGCATTTGTTAAAACTAACAGAATTGTACATCTAGCTGAGCTATTTCAAATCCCAAAAGATGATGCTGTGAAAATGCTGTACTCAATATGTCAGCAAATATGGAAAACTCAGCAGTGACCACAGGACTGGAAAAGATCGGTTTTCATACCAATCCCAAAGAAGGGCAATACCAAAGAATGTTCAAATTATTGCACAATTGTACTCATCTCCCACAGTAGCAAAGTAATGCTCAAAACTCTTCAAGCCAGGCTTCAGCAGTACATGAATCAAGAACTTCCAGATGTTCAAGCTGGATTTAGAAAAGGCAGAGGAACCAGAGAATAAATTGTCAACATCCATTGGATCATCGAAAAAATGAGAGGATTTCAGAAAAACATCTACTTCTGCTTCATTGACTTCACTAAACTCTTTGACTTTGTAGATCACAACAAACTGGAAAATTCTTAAAGAGATGGGAATACTAGACCACCTGACCTGCCTCTTGCGAAACCCATAAGCAGGTCAAGAAGCAACAGTTAGAACCAGACATGGAACAACGGACTGGTTCCAAATTGGGAAAGGAGTACGTCAACGCTGTATATTGTCACCCTGCTTATTTAACTTCTATCCAGAGTACATCATGAGAAACGCTGGGCTGGAAGAAGCACAAACTGGAATCAAGATAGCCAGAAGAAATATCAATAACCTCAGATATGCAGATGACACCACCCTTATGGCAGAAAGTGAAGAGGAACTAAAGAGCCTCTTGAGGAAGGTAAAAGAGGAGAGTGAAAAAGCTGGCTTAAAATTCAACATTCAAAAAATGAAAACGATGGCATCCAGTCCCACCACTTTATGGCAAACAGATGGGAAAGCAATGGAGACAGTGACAGANCTCTTGAGGAAGGTAAAAGAGGAGAGTGAAAAAGCTGGCTTAAAATTCAACATTCAAAAAATGAAAACGATGGCATCCAGTCCCACCACTTTATGGCAAATAGATGGGAAAGCAATGGAGACAGTGACAGATTTTATTTTTTGGGGCTCCAAAATCACTGCAGATGGTGACTGCAGCCATGAAATTAAGATACTCTTGCTTCTTGGAAGAAAAGCTATGACAAACCTAGACAGTTTATTAAAAATCAGAGACATTACTTTGCCAACGAAGGTCCATCTAGTGAAAACTATGGTTTTTCCAGTAGTCACGTATGGATGTGAGAGTTGGACCATAAAGAAGGCTGAATGTTGAAAATTTGATGTTTTTAACTGTGGTGTTGGAGAAGACCCTTGAGAGTCCCTTGGAGAGCAAGGAGATCAAACCAGTCAATCCTAAAAGAAATCAATCTTGAATATTCATTAGAAAGACTGATGCTGAAGCTGAAGTTTCAATACTTTGACCTGATGTGAAGAACTGACTCATTAGAAAATACCCTGATACTGGGAAAGACTGAAGGCAGGAGGAGAAGGGGATGACAGAGGACGAGATGGTTGGATAGCATCACTGACTCAATGGACATGGGTTTGAGCAAGCTCTGGGAGTTGGTGATGAACAGGGAAGCCTGGTGTGCTGCAGTCCATGGGGTCACAAAGAGTTGGACATGACTGAGCGACTGAACAACAACAACATCAAAAAATGGGATCAAGAGGAAGTTATTTTATTCATTGTAAAAACTGGGGGGAAAAGTTCTGCAAGTGATGAAGGTAAAAAATAAAACAAAAACCAACAACAAAAAACTGTGGTCAGGAACTAGCCTTGGCTAATCATGAAACTTGAATTTTTCCTTGGAATAATCCTGTTGTCCATGCTTCACTAAAAGCACAAATAGTGCAAATGAATGTTTTCCTGATATTGTATTTACATACAGTGAGTGTGGTGACCCTTAAAAAGACCTTCCCAAACAAGGGTAGCTCTCTCCCCTTGCCTTTCCAACCAAGCTATCTGACACTCAAGATCCTGTGACCTCGGGAGAATTATGACTGCCCAGCCAAACAAAGCCTTGATAGCACCATTCCCTGCCCTTTTCACCTGAGCAAATGTCACCAAAACCTCTTGCATGTCATCTGCCTTAGTGAGTATGCTGGTCTGAATGCAGAGTACACAGGAAGCTTCCATGACCTGGTCACCAAATCCTCCCTGGCCTTGCCCCCTGGATTAACTCCTACTGTGATGACAGGTGAGACCTACCCAGGCAACTGCCCCTGGGCTGGGCTCAGCTGAGAAAAGCTGGATTTAGCGCCTCATTTCTTTCCCTCACAGAGCTACCTGTAGCTCCATGACCATTCATTGTCTAGGAATTAAAGGTCTCCTTGAGGGTCTTTTGTGCCCTTGCCAAGCCCTTGCCAGGCTATTGCTACTGATGTTCCTCTGCCAGCCAGGGCTTCATTCTGAGGCTCTAGGGAAGTGACAGGGAATGTCAGTGCTCGTACCCCACACTTAACCTCTTAAATTCTTTAAGGGCCACCCTCCTGAAAAATGATCAAAGTCCCAGGGGAACATCTGGGAGTCCTGGCTGCCCAGGAGAGCTTTTGTATTTTGTTAGTATTCCAAAATTTATTATAAGAAGTGTTACTGCTTCACTAGAGTCTGTCCTGTATCTGGATAATGAATAAGTTTCAAAAAAATATTGCTAATAGGAGTTCCAGTTAGATTTCCAAGGCTAATAGAACTGTGTTCTTTCTTTCTCTCTCTTTTGCCTCCTCCCCCACCATCTGCCACCGCATATATTAAAAACTGACTTGCCAAACTTGCTTTCCTGCAGAAATTACCTCGGAAATGGAACTAAGATTCCAGGGGTCTTGGCCTTGGAGAGAATCTAACTCATGAAGACAGGCAGACAGAGAAGCCGAGGAAGACTTAAGGTTGGCAGGAAAAAATTCACAGCTAATTTGGGGAATAAACAGAAAAGGAGTTCTGCAAAAGGCGAACATTTTCCCCAGTGCTGAGGCAGAGAAAGGGGCCTGGGGATATTTACAGAGGGGAGCTGCCCTCCCCACGTTAGCTTTCCTTTCTCGGGCTTAGCACTCAAGCACCACCAAAACATCCAGGAATCCTTGCCCCAGGACTCATGCAGCTTCACTCTCTTCCTATCAGGTCTCCAGCAATACCATGGCTTCCTACCTATTTTTAAATTTGTGTTTTGATTGCTCATGAGCCCTTCTTACTACTTTAATCAGTTTTGTGTCCCGAAATTTCACTTTGCCTGACAGGGCCTTCCTCTGTCACAGCTAAAAGAGAACTAAGACAGGCTTTCTCTCAGGAGTGAGACAGAATGAGCCATCTGGGGTGGTATTGGTTTCTTCCTGCACTAATCATTCTATTGGTTTTTAAACACTTGCTTTTTAAAGGAAATGTAATCCTTATGTTTATTTTTAATAAAAAAATTTTTTGAAAGCTTTTGAAAAAGTAGATCTTAGTTTATAGAGATAGAGAAGTTTTAGGTTTACAACAAAATTGAAAGAAATGTGTAGATATTTCCCATATATTCTCAGCTTCCATACAAGGATAACCTTTCCTGTTATCAACATCTCCTATCAGAGTGCTATATTTGTTGCAAGTTTTGAACCTACTTTACTCATCTTTGTCATCCAGAGTCCATAGTCTAATTTAGAGTTTAATATTGGTGTTGTACATTCTATCGATTTGACCCATTTATAATGCTTATGTTTTTATATCTTATTTACATTCCTTCTGGGCTTCCCCAGTGGTTCAGACAGTAAAGAATTAGCCTGCGATGCAAGATACATGGGTTTGATCCCTGGGTTGGGAAGATCCCCTGGAGAAGAGAATGGCAATCCACTCCAGTATTCTTATCTGGAGAATTTCCATGGACAGAGGAGCCTGACAGGCTGCAGTCCATGGGGTCGCAAAGAGTTAGACACAACTGAGAGCCTAGCACTAACTAAATACTTACACTCAATTAAAGAAAACCCTGTTTTCAAAAAGAGTCACATGAGTCATGCGATGTCTAAATAGCTTTCTTGAGCCTCCAGATGTCTTCTCCTGAAAGACATGTCATTTCATGAGCTTTTTCATGAAAAAGCTTCTAGAAATCTTCTGTTGCTGAGGTGGGAAGCAATGTGTTTTCACTCTAAATTGAAAATCCAATGAAACACACATAAACACACACACATACATATACACACAACTTGCAATTCAGATGAATGCCAAGTAAGTTTAGCCCTGAATTTTCAGAAAATGACTTCTCTCACTCGAACATACGAGAGCACTGAACTTTTAGAATCTCGAAGGAGCCTACGGTGTGTGCTAACAATTCATTTCTCTAACGTCAATACGCTCTGACTCTGTAGCATATCACATTACCAGGAAGCTACACTTTTGAATCCTGCTCCTTGTAGCAATGAGGAAGTCATGGGCTCTGCTACAGATACCCTGCATTTGAATTCCATCTTTACCCTCTTAAGATGTTGTAAATATTAAGTCACTTAAAACAGTAAAAGCTCTTAGTGCAACACCTGATTTTCACCAGTGAGTCCACATCAGCTGTCACCTCCAGGCTTTTGCACACTGCCCTTAGCACTTTTTTGGGAACAATATAAGAAACTGCTTTATCACAGGAAGATGTTTTTGCAATTATTGTAAAACTGCCATCATTTTCCTTTTCAATGTCTCTCATGGGAAATACTCAAATTCGTGTGAGATCGTTCAAGCTAGAAAAACAAATTTACATCTGATAAACTGGCAGTCCTCCTTTAATGAGGAAAATGCGGATAAATAATTGATTTTGAATTCTTATTTTTATTTTTTGCTTTGATTGCCAGGGAGTCATTGTTTATGTTCCGTTGCAGTAATAATCTTGAGTTTAATAATAATTACAGCGAAATAATAGCTCTCACTTAAAAAAAGAATTAAAGATTAAGAGCATGTTTGAATGTTATTGCCTGATTATTTGTATTAGTTCCAAAATGAAAATGAAAGGAGGGCTATTATTGCTAATAAATACACCTGAAATGCATAGACAGGGTCTTTTTGAACAGACTGCTTTATTTCTGCCCTGACTATGACCTATGGTATAGCCTCCTGATATAAATTGGACGAAAGTACAGTCTAATGTTACAGATTTCAGCAGCTGTTAAAATTACACAGTAATTGTCCATTCACACTGTAGAGTTACACCATGGTGAATTGGCTGCTAGTGAACAAGGAAGAAAATGAACATTTAGGCACTAATGAGTACTCATGAAATCAGATACAGAGACACAAAACATTCTGGTTGACCCCTCCTTTTTTTTGGCCTATATTCCAGAGCTGTTTAAAATATACAGCTAAGGCCCTATGGGAAAGTTTGCTGTTTTCCAATAAAAATCCTCAGCTGGGGATCCTCAGCTGTACCCCAATAGTTACAAGTTACTCCAAACACTCCAGACCAGAGGACAGCTGAGAAGGGCCCAAATTGGGATTATGGTTTCTGGAGATGCTGATGGGTTTTATTTATAATTTATCATCTGAACTGGAGTATCTTTGAAGTAAAAGGAGCACCATTAATAGTTTTGTTGGCATAGGTGTGAGCATATCCTAAATAAATCAAGATGTATGATCTCTATACTTAATAGGATGGAATTGTTGGGAACACACTAGCAGTGGTTCCTGGGGCCCCAGGAAGGCCCCTGAGTCAAAATATTTTTGTACCTTCCTTCCTTATTGATGACTTAAATTTCATCAATACTGATTCGTTCCTTTTGACTAGACATCCTCAGTCAGGGGTTATCCCGCCTCCCCACCCAATGGGATATTTACTAATGTCAGGATATTTTTCACTGTCATGACTGGGAGAGATGCTGCTATTGGCATCTAGAAGGTAGAGGTCAAGTTGTCGCTAAACATTCTACAATGCACTGGATAGTCTCCACAATAAAGAATTATCTAGCCCCAAATGTCAATAGTACTGAAATTGAGAAATCCTCCTTTGGATTAAGCACTGTCTGTCCTCTGGTTTCCATTTGAAGATACCTGGGGGTCAAAAGAACGAAAGGACAAGCCACAGACTGGGAGAAAATATTTGCAAAAAATACATCTGATAAAGGATTATGATCCAAAATATACAAAGAAAAAAAGACCTCAATAATAAGAAAGCAAACAACTTGATTAAAAAGTAGGCAAAAGATCTGAATGCACAGCTCAGCAAAGAAGATATACCAATGACAAACATGCATATGGGAGGATGCACAGCATCACCTGTCATTTGTTGTTTAGTTGCTCAGTCATGTCCGACTCTTTGCAACACCATGGACTGTAGTCCACCAGGCTCCTCTGTCCGTGGTTTCCCAGGCAAGAATCCTGGAGTGGGTTGCCATTTCCTTCTCTATGGGTCTTCCGACCCAGGGTTTGAACCCACATCTTTGGCATTGGCAGGTGGATTCTTTACCACTGAGCCACCAGGGAAACCCTGTCATTAGGGAATTGCAAATCAAAAGAAAAATGGAGTGCTACCAGACACCTATTAGGACTGTGAAAATCCAAAATACTGACAACATGAAAAACCAGGGAGGAGGTGAAGCAACAGGAGCTCTCATTCATTGCTGTAACCATTCAGAATGGTTATAAACACTTTAGAAGACAGTTTAGGCAATTTCTTACAAAGATAAGCATTATTCTTATTCTATGATCCAGTAGTCACATTTCTTGGTGCCTATCTAAGTGAACTGAAAACTTATGTTCTTACAAAAACTTGCACATGGCTATTTATTAAGTTTTTTCTGCAGTTGCTAAAACTTGGAAGCAACCGAGATCATCTTTCAGTAGGTGAGTGGATAGATAAACTGGTACATGTACACAATAGTGTACACAAAAGAATATTAAAGAAAATGAGCTATCAAATCATGAAGAGACAGGGAGAAATCTTAAATGCTTGTAACTAAGTGAAAGAAGTCAATCTGAAATGGTAATATATTGTATGATTCCAATTATATGACCTTCTTTCCAAGGCAAAACTTTGGAGACAATAAAAGGACCAGTAGTTGCCAGCATTAAAGAGGAGAGAGAGATGAATAGATAGAGCACAGAGGATTTTAGGGCAGTGAGTCTATTCCATATGATACTACAATGATGAATATGGTACATGTCCTTTCACATTTGTCAAAGCCCTTAAACGGGACACCACCCAGAGTGAACCTTAATGTAAGCTGTGAACTTTAGGTATTAATAACTTTTTACTGTAACAACTGGTGCATGTCCGTCAATTATAACAAATGTATAGCTCAGTGGGAGATGTTGATATGGGAGCAGAGATATATCGGAAATTCCTATACCTTCTTCTCAGTATTGCCATGAACTTAAAACTGCTCTACAAAATTAAGTCAATAAAAAAAGATTCATGCAGAGAAACATATAAGTCCCTCACCCTTTGTATTAAATGATTTTATCAAATGGTAAGGGAAAGTGACAGCTTTTAAAAGGGGTCTCAGAGTCAAGGGACTACCAGCTTTAGACTGTTGCCTACACTGACTCTACTATAGTGACCTGGGAGGTGGTCAGGAGATGGGAAGGTGACTGCAACTCCCTGATGCTTTCAGAGATGTTAGCATAATCATGTTTTCACTTTATAACTTACCTTCATGTTGCGGCCTAATCTAATTAAAAAAAACTATGATCATGGCATACAGTTTATCACTTCATGGCAAATAGAAGTGAAAATTTGGAAGCAGTGATGGATTTCCTCTTCTTGGGCTCTAAAATCACTGCAGATGATGCCTGCAGCCATGAAATTAGAAGATGATTGCTTCTTGGCAGGAAAGCTATGGCAAACTTAAAGCAAAGACATCATTTTTCTGACAAAGGTCCATAAAGTTAAGGCTATGGCCTTTTCAGTAGTCATGTACGGATGTGAGAGCTGGACCATAAAGAAGACAGAGTACTGAAGAATTGATGCTTTGGAACTGTGGTGCTGAAGAAGACTTTTGAGAGTCCCTTGGACAGCAAGGAGATCAAATCCATCAATCCTAAAGGAAATAAACCCTGAATATTCATTGGAAAGACTGATGGTGAATCTGAAGCTCCAATACTTTGGCCACCTGCTGGGAAGAGCCGACTCATTGGAAAAGACCTTGATGCTGGGAAAGATTGAAGGCAGGAGAAGGGAGTGACAGAGGATGAGATGGTTGGATGGCATCACCAGTTCAATGGACATGAACTTGGACAAACTGCAGGAGATGGTGCAGAAGAGGGAAGCCTGGCATGCTGCAGTCCATGGAGTCGCAAAGAGTTGGACATGACTGAGTGATTGAACAACAACAAATCTAATTAACAGACAGAAAGAAAAAAAAGCAGATGATAGGAACAATTGGGCTCAGATCATTAACCACAGTTACTTGGGTTTGTTAGAGGACCGGCTCTCCCCTTTCATTCATGGGGTTGGAATGTTGGCTCTCAGAGCTCCTCTTCCTGGATATCTTCTGCAAATGTACTTTTCTCCCTGCCTTGATGACATGTGCACTGGAGGAGTTTCTGGAATAGACATTTAATAGCCTCTAATGATTTGTGAAAGAAATTAGATGGTGTTGCCAAGAACATCAGAGAATTCATGGTGAGGCAGTCTGAGCAGAACAGTAAGGATGTCACACAGAGAGGGTTGAGGAATTGAGAAACAAAGAAGGAACCGAAATACCCCACTGCTTAAGGAAATCTAAGTCCGAGTGAAAAACACCAGGGCCACGTCTTCAAGTTCCCTAAGAGCTGTGTTAAATGACTTCCAGCTTTACTTTGATGAATTACTATTCTATAGTAGAGAAGCCACATCACATGGTCCCCATGGGTCAAGCTTCCTTTTGATGAAACCTGGGCCCAGGTTCCCAGACAGCTAGTGTCCTAAGGAAGAAGAGCAGGAACTTCAGTTTGTGCCTAGGGATCAACAGTTCACGTCTTCTGTATGGCACTCTGCAGATACACTTGAAAAAAATCATGTGGACATTATGCGGTTGCAAGTATTTCTTGAAATAAGTAGGCCGCTGACTCGGGACGGTTAGATTCCTTTTTGTATTATTTATTTGGATGAGAATTTGCCTGTAATAACAGAATTGCAAATTGGCATGTAATGTACATTTATTGGGGCTTCCCAGGCAGCCCACTGGTAAAGGTAGAAAATCTGCCTGTTAATGCAGTAGGTGCGGATTTGATCCTTGGGTCAGAAAGATCCCCTGGAGAAGGAAATGGCAACCCACTCCAGTGTTCTTGCTTGGGAAATCCCATGGATAGAGGAACCTGGCAGGTTACAGTCCATGGGAGTCACAAAAGTGTTGGATACAACTTATTGACTAAAATAATATATTGAGGGTTAGAAGTGTATCTTTTATAACAGTGTATCTTCATAGAAGCTAGCACAGAGGTCTGTATATTGTCAACACTTAAATATTTCTGGAATCAGAGCACAAAGGAATTAATACCAAATTTTAGCGAAGTTGGAAGGGACCCTGAATGATCTGCGTGCTTCTCCATTGGAATGAGCTAAATGGACACATTCACATGAAGGGTTCTTTCTTCCTGGATTTGCTTTTAATATAGGAACAACAGGGTCAGTCCTTCATTTGTGAGGGTTCGTGGGGAATTAACATTCACAAGCCAAGTTCCCAGTTTACAGGATGCTCCCAAACAGTTTGACATGGACAAACTGGGTAACGTGTATCACTTATTAAGGGCCTTCAGCAATCGAGCTAGGCATTCAGCATAGGCCTGGGTCAGTAAACTATACAGGCGAGGTAACACAGGAGATTCAAACAAAATCAAAGAGCAAAATCCTGCTTTCTGAGAATCAATATTCCCAAACTGACATATAGATCTAATTAGATGCAAAACTTCTTTTTCTTTTTAAGTCAGGGAAAATAAGGCTAAACCAAAAGACTTTCTCTTTTTCCTGGTTGGAAAAAAAGGGAGGAGTTTCTGAAAGGTGAAGGGGACAGAATGAAAATACCACACAGGTATTGTTAAGAGAATTTATAGCACGAACCAGCAGTTGTTTTTTCCTTTTGACTTGTGTAGTCTGTGACTGATGACTGGTCAGTGACTAAGCAACCTCAGGACTAAGCAACCTCAGAACAAGTGTAAGGAAATGAAGATTAGTTCTTATCAACAGGAATAATTGTATCAGTTGAATAGTAATTGAAGTGTGCTGTGTGTTGGCACAACTCTAATTGAAAGTAGTGTTTCTACAATATGAACCTCGGGATTGCGTTTAGTGCATTCACTGCCTGTAACAAGACTTTGGCCCTCTTTACAGCACACATGTTTAGTGAACAATACTATGCACCAAGCACTAGGTACTAGTGATAAGGAAATAAAAGACGGAGCAACTGTTTTGTGAAAGGAGGATTTTGTGATGCCAGCATAATCTAAGGGAAGCAAAGAAATTCAATCCTCCAGTGACATTTTTTTTTTTNGTTGGTCATAACTTTCCTTCCAAGGAGCAAGTGTCTTTTAATTTCCTGGCTGCAATCACCATCTGCAGTGAAGTGGAAGAGTCTAGGGTGGGACAAATAACAACATGGACTGTTGGGCAGCACCTGATTAAGGCCTCGATGATATGGTGCTTATTTGAAGAGACGTAAGAAATCACTAGACAGAAATGAGGTGAACTGGAATCAATATTCACATCTCAGCCAACTGATGAAAATATTCACTCCTAAAGAATTCAGCAGAGCTGTCTATTTGTGTGTTTACCAAAGCCAGCATCAGCCTAGCCTACTGGGCACTGGGGCAAATGTCACTTAGTCAGCCCAAAATTCCCTACTGCCTCTCAGAACTACCTACCCAGCTACTTTCACTATTTATCTCCTCTAATATTTCTATTTTACATGCAGTAGAAAACAGTTGATTTGCACAAAAGTTAATATTTTGTCTACTTAACTGTGCCACACTCCAGAAAATTAATTTTCTGTAAACTAATTAATACATGAAGGGTTGAATTTATGAACATATAAATTAAAAGTGTATGTTTGCATTTTAAAAGCTTTTATAACCAAAATTTTGAAAAGTCATTTAGTTTTAATAACTGTGTTTTCATTGCATAAATAGTAAAACCACNTGAAAAAGAGTATCTTTAAAAAACTCAATAATAAAATTTCATTTAAGGGTGAAAAACAGAATATTTTTCTCCTGACATCAGGAATAAAGCAAGAATATCTATTCATAGACACATAGATAAATGGATGAGAACTGAAAATCCAGAAACAGGACTCACAAATTTGCCTAGCATATTTTGACAAAGATTCAAAAACAATTCAATGAGGAAGGATAGCTTTTCCAGGTGGTACTGGGTATTTGGGCATCCATAGGAAACAAAGGTCCGTCTAGTCAAGGCTATGGTTTTTCCTGTGGTCACGTATAGATGTGAGAGTTGTACTGTGAAGAAAGCTGAGCGCCGAAGAATTGATGCTTTTGAACTGTTGTGTTGGAGAAGGCTCTTGAGAGTCCCGTGGACTGCAAGGAGATCCAACCAATCCATTCTAAAGGAGATCAGTCCTGGGTGTTCTTTGGAAGGAATGATCCTAAAGCTGAAACTCCAGTACTTTGACCACCTCGTATGAAGAGTTGACTCATTGGAAAAGACCCTGACACTGGGAGGAATTGGGGGCAGGAGGAGAAGGGGACGACAGAGGATGAGATGGCTGGATGGCATCACTGACTTGATGGACGTGAGTCTGAGTGAACTACAGAGTTGGTGATGGACATGGATGAATCGTGCTGCAATTCATGGGGTCGCAAAGAGTCAGACTCGACTGAGAGACTGATCTGAACTGAACTGAGAAAACAAGAGAACCTAGATTTAAGACTTTTTTGTCATTTCTGTTGTTGTTGTTGTTCAGTCGGTGAGTTGTGCCCAGCTCTTTGAGACCCCATGAACCAGAGCATGCCAGGCTTCCCTGTCCTTCACTAGCTCCAGGAGTTTGCTCAAACTCACGTCCACTGAGTTGGTGATACGATCCAACCATCTTATCCTCTGTTGCCCCCCTCTCCTCCTGCCTTTAATTTTTCCCAGCATCAGGATTTTTTCCAATGAGTCATACCTTATAATACATTGACTCAAAAATGGATTAGAAACAAATATAAAACTCTAAATTTTTAAGAAAAAATGGCAGAAAATATCTTTGACATCTCAGTTCAGTTCAGTTCGGTCGCTCAGTCATGTCCGACTCTTTGCGACCCCATGAATCACAGCACGCCAGGCCTCCCTGTTCATCACCATCTCCTGGAGTTCACCCAGACTCATGTCCATTGAGTCATTGATGCCATCCAGCCATCTCGTCCTCGGTCATCCCCTTCTCCTCCTGCCCTTAGGCAAAGAATTCTTATGCTGCTGCTGCTAAGTCGCTTCAGTTGTGTCCAACTCTGTGCAACCCCATAGACGGCAGCCCATTAGGCTCCTCTGTCCCTGGAATTCTCTGGGCAAGAACGCTGGAGTGGGTTGCCATTTCCTTCTCCAATGCATCAAAGTGAAAAGTGAAAGTGAAGCCGCTCAGTTGTGCCCGACTCTTAGCAACCCCATGGACTGCAGCCTACCAGGTTTCTCCATCCATGGGATTTTCCAGGCAAGAGTACTGGAGTGGGGTGCCATCGCCTTCTCCAAAGAATTCTTATATTTGATGTCAAATTACAATCTACAAAAGGGAAAATCGGGGAGACTGATGTCAGCAAAATGATGGTAAAGGAATTTCTAGCATTTTTTTCTTCTCAGAACCATCAATTTGAACAACTATCCATGCCTGAAAATACCTTCACAAAAACTAAGGATTCTATTAATAGCTGAGATTACAACATATGGGCAGGACACAGAAATAAGAAAAGACACGGAGAAGGTAACAATCGCATGTTGCCCTGTTACCCCTCATTAAGGAAATGCAAATGAAAACAATATTAAGATATCAGTACACATCTATGAGAATGGCTAACATCTACAATAGTGAAAACATCAAATACTGACAAGAATGCAAAGAAATTGCTTCACTCATAGACTGCTGGACTGAATGTATAGTATGCTATGCTTAGTCGCTCAGTAGTGTCTGACTCTTTGCGACCCCATGGACCGTAGTCCTCCTCCAGAGTCCATGGGATTCTCCAGACAAGAATACTGGAGTGGGTTGCCATGCCTTCCTCCAGGGAATCTTCCCAACCCAAGGATCGAGCCCAGGTCTCCAGAATTGGAGGAGGATTCTTTACCATCTGAGCCGTCAGAGAAGTCCAACATATACAGCCACTATGAAAAATGGTTCAACGGTGTCTTCCAAATCTAAACATTCAGTTATCTTCTATCCATTAATTCCCCTCCTGGGCATTTATTCCAGAGAAATGAAAACTTATATTCATACAAAAATGTGTAGATGAGTGATTTTAACAAGTTTGTTTACAATAACAAAAAACTGAAAGTAAACAAATATCCATCAAGAGGTGAATAGTTAAACTGCAGTACATTCATACCATAAACACTTCTTAAAAACAAAAAGCAATAAACTATTGATATAAATGATAGCATGGGAGAGAACTAGGCTGAATGAAAAAACTCAATCCTAAAGCTTATATACTAAATACTCTGTTTCCATGCATGTGTGTGCTAAGTCACTTCAGTGGTATCAACTCTTTACGACCATATGGATCATAGCCTGCCAGGCTCCTCTGTCCATGGGATTCTCCTGGCAAAAACACTGGAGTGGGTTGCCATCCCTTCCTCCAGGGGGTCTTCCTGACTCAGGGACTGAACCCATATCTCTTATGTCTCTTGCATTGGCAGGGGAGTTCTTTACCACTAGCACCACTTGGGAAACCCAAAGTGAAGGTGTTAGTCACTCACTTGTATCTGACTCTGCTAATTTTGGGCAAGAATACTGTTTACATAACATTATTGAAATAGCAGAGTGATAGAAATGGAGAAACATAGTAGTATATTCCAGGAGTGATGGTGGGATGAAGGTGAGAGGGAAGGTGTTTCACTGCTATGAAATACCACGAGGGATCCTAATGGTGATAGAAATGTTCTGTGTCTTGTCTGCATCAATCAGTATCCAGATTGTGATATTATACCACCTGTGGTTTTACAAGATGTTTCCACTGGGGAAACCTGCGTGAAGGATACACAGGATTTCTCTGGATTATTTCTCAGAAATGCAAGTAAGCTGCAATTATCTGCAAACTAAATTTTAATTTAAGAAACTCCACTGACTCCACTCAAAATACAGTTGCTTGTACTTGCATTGACCATTTAGATTTTCAATACAGTAAAGGAGAATTCAGTAGGAGACTGAATGGATTTTAAATTCTGTAATTGCCTTCCTTAAAAAGAAATTGGTGAATTCACCAAAGAGACTTGCTAATGACTGCAGAGATTTATTCATATTATTGATTGGCTTATTAGTAAGCCACAGAAATAGCAGAAAATCAAAATAAACAGGTTCCGGTTTTTTATTCCATAAAAAAATGGTTTTTTTATTCCATAATTGTAGTTTTCCTTAAATAAAAAATTAAAATTTATCCCATGGTTCTTGCTGTTCCATGGAATGATCTATATCTCTATATGAGAATTGCCCAGTTGAAATGTGTGTCTCTTTTATAAAACTCAGTTTGGAGGTCCTCAACTCAGCAAACATTTAATGAGTTCCTGCAACCTGCAGGATAGCAGTTCTGGGCACTGCTATAGATGCTAGATTTTGGGAGAAGAACCAGGCAAAGCCCATGTCCATTAATAAGGACTGCAAAATAAGCCTGTGCTTGGTACAGCCCAAGAAAAAAATCTTTCTGAATTATGTTGAATGGTTTGTTTCTTTTTGTTTTCTTAGTAGAAATAAGGAATATGCAACTTTGTGAGGATGACCTAGCAGTGAGAGCTCTTTGGGAATCTCCTCCATGCAAGTGTCTGGGAGCATCTTCTGTTTCCTTCTAGTGGATTCATTGTGTTTCAGAATATAAACTGCTTCCTGTTCACCTGGAAGAAGGGAGAGTGAGGTGCCTTTATCTGTTCACAGTATGCCTCCTTAGTTATTCCATAAAGTCCTGTTTGCATCACCCTGGGAGTGGAAGCAAAGCAATGGTGAATTCTATAGAAACAAAAGGAAAAGCTTATTACTCTACACTGCTTCCTGCTTTCTTTAGAAAATAACTTGCTGCTATGTCCTCTTCCTTTCTGCATGTATATATTGAGTTCCATATATCACACTTCACCGATTCAGTGAACATGAACTTGGGCAAACTCCAGGAGATAGAGAAGGACAGGAAAGCCTGGCATGCTGCAGTGCATGGGGTTGCAAAGAGTCAGACATGATTTGGGGACTGAACAACAACAACATATCAGCTTCCTTATGATCTGGCTTTACCTTTACCATGTATCCTTTCTTAGATTATAAATCTAAACTAGATTTATTTTTTAAAGGCCATTTCGTAGGCATGTAAAATCTCAGAGAAACATTGTTTATTTTTTTGGCTGCATTGGGTCTTCCATGCAGTGAGTGGGCTTCGTTACCCTGCAGCCACGTGGGGTCTTAGTTCCCTGGACCAAGGATCAAACCCATGTTCCTTGAATTGGAAGGCAGATTCTTAGCTACTGGCTAACTCTTGAGAGCCCCTCGGACTGCAAGGAGATCCAACCAGTTCATCCTGAAGGAGATCAGCCCTGGGATTTCTTTGGAAGGAATGATGCTAAAGCTGAAACTCCAGTACTTTGGCCACCTCATGCGAAGAGTTGACGCATTGGAAAAGACTTTGATGCTAGGAAGGATTGGGGGCAGGAGGAGAAGGGGACGACTGAGGATGAGATGGCTGGATGGCATCNAGATGTTTATCAAACATCTGACTTGTAATATTTACTATGCTCGATGCTGAGAACATAAAAGGAATAAAATTAGGTTTTTGCCTTCTAAGAATTTACAGTCTAATGAGATAGCCTAGTAAGTAAACAGTGTCAAAAGAATGGTTTAAGGGAAGATCACCAGGGAGGCATGGGGGTGTGGAGCTCCCAGACCGCGCTCTCTGCATCCTTTCTAGGTCACTTGCAGTGAGTATATTTGGGGGCTGATCAGTATTGTCCTGATGTTAGAATTTTATATCTGCAGTACCACTTAACAATAGTTGCTGTACTGAAAAATAACTTTAGGTATTCTAAGAACTCCAATAGTCAAAAGAAGTGAATTATACTCAGATTATAGCAACTAGTATGGCAGGAAAAGATACTGGTATTTTGGAAATATTTTCAGTAATGGGGGATGTGATCGTTGAGTTTAAAAGAAAATTAAATTAGTCAGAAGAGTCTTCCAGTAAGCTTTCCTATGAACTACCATTTCACGACATTCTAGTCCCTTCCAGTTGCTCAGCTGTTGATGAAAGAATTACATTGGCCCGAATGAGCTAGATCTTGATGGAGGTGATTTTGCTGTCTGTCCTGGAGACTGTTTCCCACCATCTGGGGACGTTTTTGGTCATCACACCTGCTTCTTGGCCTCTAGTGTGTACTAGCCAGGGCTGTTATCGATCACTCTGTAATGCACATGACAGTCCCCCATAGAGAATTTTCTGACCCCAAATGTCAGTTGTTGGCAAAGTGGAGATTCTCTGATCTGGATGAATGGCCTGTATTTCTCGTATACACTTGAAAAATTTACAAGGTCCAGAATCAAATGCCCATAAGGATATTTTTAAAAAGATGATTTTGAACAAAAGGGAACTGGAGGCTAAGTGGGGGGTAGGATGGTGTCGGTGAATTTTCACCATTAGCCTCTTTTCTTTTTTGGCTTTTCTGCAAATCTTTTTTTTTTTTTTGGTATCAAGCTTGTTTTTATTAGTTCATCTGTAAGAAAAATTGTTTGATGATCGCTTAGCATGTTTTGGANCGGTGAATTTTCACCATTAGCCTCTTTTCTTTTTTGGCTTTTCTGCAAATCTTTTTTTTTTTTTTTTTGGTATCAAGCTTGTTTTTATTAGTTCATCTGTAAGAAAAATTGTTTGATGATCGCTTAGCATGTTTTGGAGACCACCACTAGTGCGTCCGGTGTCTAGCACAGACCCTGTAACAAAGGGCACTGTTAACACACACGTGTCAGACGATTGCGCGGAAGCATGTATTTCTGGAGAGAACATTTTGTTTGTCTTCTATAAACTCCTCTCATTTGTCCATGTCGAGCGAAGAGGAAAATGTGCTCCCAGAGTTTATGACAGTCATTTTGTAGATCCAGAGAGAGTGTTAGGTCAGTGAAAAAGCAGACAGCTGGCTCCCCAAGAGGGAGACGTTCTCGACTCTCGGTGCAGCTTGTTGGGAAAGCTGATCGGGCAGAAACGTGGCCGAAGTTCAGAAGAGCCCGCTTGGTCTGGAGCCACAGAGGAATCTGCTCCAAGCAGACAGCTGTTCTGAAAAGCAAACTCGACACAAAGCTAGGGCAGGAAAGCCAGCAGGCAGGATGTGCCGAACTCAAAGGAGACAGGAGCTCAGCTGAGCGGTCGCACTGCCAACAATGCAGGCTGATGGAGTGAGAGCCATGCAGGACCTGTCTTGGGGACCCACCAGTGCAGATTCTGTTGACAGAAGCTATTGAAATATGTATATTACCATATGTGAAACAGATGACCAGTCCAAGTTCGATGTTTGAAAGAGGGCACTCAAAGCCGGTGCACTGGGACAACCCAGAGGGCTGGGATGGGGAGGGAGGTGGGAGGGGGTTTCAGGACAGGGGACCCATGTACACCCATGGCTGATTGATGTCAATGTATGGCAAAAGACACTACAGTATTGTAAAGTAGTTAGCCTCCAATTAAAATAAAAAAGCTATTCCCAGTTTCCCTCCGTGAACCCTTCGCTCCAGCTGCGTGTCCCTGCTGGTTCTCCAGACACGCCTTTCCTTGCCTGCTCACCGTGTCCTTCAGTCTGGAATCCATTCGCTGTTTCCTCTCTGCCTTCGGGTTTTCTTTTACAAAATCCAGCTCAGGTTCTCGGCCCTTCGTGAATCCCTCCCTGAGTTTTTCTGCATCAGAAAACTTCACCCGTCTGCACCCCCCACCCCATCTCTACTCCTCCAGATTCAGGAGGCAACTCACAGGCCTGGATTATCGCCAGGGCTTCAGGGCGGCTGCTGTCAGCTCAATGTATCTGAATCCTGAGTCCCAGGGTTGGGCTGGGTAGACATATGGAGAAAACCAGGAGGACGCACTCTATAGATACTTCAGGTGTTTAAAAAAGAAAAAATCATCTGGGGAGTAATTCATCTTTCTGTGGTTGTTGAAGCCAACACTAGGGACAGAACAGCATCCCCCTTTTGGCCACAGGAGCCCATTGGAAGAAGGCCCTCCAGGCAAGGGATTTTGGCCAGAGTCTGAACATAGCCACCTGCCTGCTGGCGTAAGATTTGAGTGAAGGTTCTGACAGTCCCTGGGCTTCCCTGGTGACCCAGACAGTAAAGAATCTGCCTGCAATGCAGGAAACCTGAGTTTGATCCCTGGGTTGGGAAGATCCCCCCGGAGAAGGAAATGGCAGCCCACTCCAGTATTCCTGCCTGGAGAATTCCGTGGACAGAGAAGTCTGGTGGGCTGTATATAGTCCAGGGGTCGAAGAGAGTCAGACACGACTGAATGACTAACACTTTCACTTTTACACTCTGACCGTCCCTGCAGACAAAGAAGGGATGTGAAGGAGGCCTTATAATGTGTCTGCAAAACCCCAGACCCAGAGGCAGACAGAAATGTAACTGCCAGCCTGACATTAGGACAGGGCAAGTCCGCCCCCCAGCTCCTCACACAGGACCCTGTCTGATGGTTTTGGACATGGTTGGAATGCACTGGTGCTCGTTTTCTTAGAGTCCAGCTTCAGCAGGGAAAGAGTGTGGGTCTTGTCTTGGCCACGAGCTCAGGAGAGAGGACTCACTTGCTCCTTGGCCAGAGCCCACTCCCCCCGGCCAGATGCTCCGGTCAGGCTCACCAGGGACCCCTTCTCCACATTCAGGCTGGAACCTTGCAATATTGTGCAGAATGCCCAAGAGCAGTGGATTGTGATCAGTTCTGTTTAGAAGAACAGTGTTCCAAACAGAAATTGCCCAGAGGGTATGCTTAACATTAACGTGTCAAGCCATAGAAGGAGGAAGAGACTTGTGAAAATGAAGCTTAATTTTGCTACCGAGAACTTTTATTCTTTTGCTGCAATTTTTTAAAGGATGCCTCTGAACCATCCCAGAGGTCGGTCTTTAGACAGTTGATTCATTTTACAGCAAAAACTCAGATCCATTAAAATTAAAACCTCCTGCTGGGTGTTAAAATTTCATTATCATACCTCTCCTTATTACAGATACTTGTTTTCTATTCATATGAGACCACTGGGAAGAGAAGATTTACCTTGATATTTGTATTCAGAATATTCAGTTACCTGTTTACCACAGTGTCATTTATTTCTGGGTGAAAATTTCCCCTTTTTGTGTGCAGTTGAGTATGTCTCTAAGTTGCCAA
Organism: Neotragus pygmaeus; assembly: GCA_006410875.1. Taxonomy (NCBI): domain Eukaryota; kingdom Metazoa; phylum Chordata; class Mammalia; order Artiodactyla; family Bovidae; genus Neotragus; species Neotragus pygmaeus. The sequence goes on from SJYV01002700.1 coordinate 113,091, forward strand.
AGAGGAGTGGAATATTGCTGTTAAATTCGGATGATCATTTATTTGCAAGTTAAAATGTCTTCTGAAAAGGATGAAAGTTTATTCTTGCCCAAAGCTTGTTTGTTCCATGAGAGCTGTGAGGTGTCTCTGAGGGCTGTTTCTATGCTGTGTTTTTGCCTGCGTCTCAGCAGTGAGGTATATTTCTATTCTAGAGAAAATCTCTCCCTATGTTGGTATAGGAAGTAGAGAAAACTGAGGAAATGTGTCTGGAGTGGACCTCCAGGAATAAAAAAGCCCATTAATGTTTGCATAGTTTAAATGCAGGGCTAGTAATGCCGAGAGTCTGAGCTGTGTTTTTAAATGGCATCATGTAAGCACACACATTTGTGCCTTGACATTGATGGAATTCATCTTGAATGACTGACTGTGCCTGAAAGCTTTGAGGAATCTGATCCACCAAGAAAGGAAATTAGAGTACTTGTTTCAAAAACACTGTCATTTGTATTTGTGTCTGTGTATATACACACACACACACACATGTAAGTATACATGTGTGTACACACACACATACATACATACACGTGTCTATGTATACGCACACATGCATATACATGTGTCTATGTGTGTATGTTCACAAACATTATTTACGTGTGCTCAGTCATGTCCAACTCTTTGTGATCCTGTGGACTGTAGCCTGCCAGGCTCATCTATCCATAGAATTCTCCAGGAAAAAATACTGGAGTGGGAAGCTGTTTCCTTTTCCAGAGTATCTTCCCAACTCAGGGATGGAACCCAGGTCTCCTGCATTACAGGCAGATTCTTTACTGTCTGAGCCACCCTAAATCTATTCATCAAATAGATAAGTGGCTTAAAAAACAGAAACTGACTATCATAGTAACAAGTGAAAGTGCTTGCTCTGAATACGATGAATACAAGAAAGTGGCAGCATTGATGTGGTTTCTCCTGTTCCTTGTATATCCAATGGTGGGGGGGTGGTGGATGACAAGAAGCTGGACAGAAATTCAGCATCACCAAGATTATTTAAATGTGGATTTAGAGCTGTGATTGTAACACTGTATCTTGTCCTAACTGGATATGATGTTATATTAGTTACTGGTCAGAATACAGTTATGTACAATTTATAAATAACTGAGTGCACACATGTTGGGGGATATGTGCTCAAAGTGTCTTAAATGGTGGTGGTGTCTGCTTAAGGGTCCTGCTGCTAAGGGTCCTGCTGCTAAGGGTCCTGCTGCTAAGGGTCCTGCTGCTAAGGGTCCTGCTGTTCAGAAATGTGGTCCCCAAACAGGGGACTCTTTTAGAAATGGACACGCTCAGGCCCTCACCTCTGACCCGTAGAATCAGCGTCTGCATCTCAGGCTCACAGGTGACTTGTAAGCACGTTATGGTTTGGGATGGCTGAGTGGTTAAGGCATTGGAGTTGAAATTCTATGGGGTCTCCTGGTGTAGGTTTGAACTCTGCTCACTGCAGAAGCGGCTAGCTTTGAGGACTTCCCTGGCTTTGAGAATCTGCCTGCCACACGAGAGACCTGGGTTTGATCTCTGGGTTGGGAAGATTTCCCTGGAGAATGAAATGGCAACCCACTCCAGTTTTCTTACCTGGAGAATTCCGTGGACAGAGGAGCTTGGCAGGCTAAAGTCCATGGGTTCCGGAAGAGTTGGTTCAGATATGACTGAGCAGTTAACACTTAAGGTTTGGGAAGCGCTACGCTAGGACTTGTTTTATGACAAGCTTCTTCTGGGCTTTTGACATCAGGGGGTGATTCTGTGATCTCCCCATNTCATACACTGAGTGAATGTTAGGAAGAAGGTTCCCTGGTGGCTTATATGGTAAAGAATCTGCCGGGTATGCAGGACACCTTGGTTCGATACATGGGTTGTGAAGATCCCTTGGAGGAGGGCATGGCTATCCACTCCAGTATTTGCCTGGAGAATCCCCATGGACAGAGGAACCTGTTGGACAACAGCCCATGTGGTCGCAAAGAGTTGGACATGACTGAGCGACTAAGTTCACTTTATACACATTATTCCTGATCTCATATGGTAGACTGTATTTGTAGCCACACTAATATCTCCCCCCCCCCACCCCCGCACTGGCTCCTCTGCACTGTAACCTTGCTACGTCCCTATCAAGTGAAGTTAATTTCTCTACCCGCTTTGATCTCTGTGGGCTCTGTGATTGCTTTGACCAAGAGAATATGGCAGAAGTGACATTGTGCCAGTTTCAGGACCCAGGCCTTAAGAGCCTAGCTGCCTCCACTTCCTGTTTCTAGAACACTTGTTAGAAGCCAGCCATTACATGAGAAAGTGTGACCATCATGCTGCAAGAAGCCCAAGCTGTATGCAAAGGCCCCGAAGTAGGCAGTCAGCCATCTATGGCTCACGGGCCAAATCTAGCCCACTCCCTGTATTGTAGGGCCTATGAGCTAAGGATGGTTTTTAATGCTTTTTAACAGTTAGGGTGGAAAATCAAAAGAAGAATAACATTTTGTAATATGTGGAAAGTATATGAAGTTTACATGTCAACATCATATAGTTTTATTGAAATAGCCATTTATTTACATTATTGTCTATGGCTGTTTTCACACTAACAACAGGGTCAAATAGTTGTGACAGAGAACATAAGACCCTCAAAGCCTAAAATATTCACTATCTGGCTTTTTACAGGAAAAGCTTGCCAAGCTCCCACCCTAGAGGAAGAGAAGGAAAGGCTGGGAAACACTAAGGCACTCATACACATGAAGGTATATACCTACGTCACGCGTCTCCAGCCTTCAGCCCAGCCAACTCAACGGATGACAGAACTCAGTGGCCGAAACGGAGACAAATTGCCCAGCTGTGCCCTCCCCAAATTCCTGACCTACAATATTGAAAGCAAAATAAATGCCTCTTTTAAAGTACTAAGTTTTGGTAGCCAGTTACATGGCAATAAATAAACAGAACACCTTACAATCTTACCCTATAAAAATGAGTATTATCCAAATATTTACGATGAGGAAACAAAGGCTCAGCAAGATGGAATGACTCATTCAAGGTCACACAACTGGTGAATAGGGAACTGGGATTTTAACCCAGGTCCTTTCGCTTCCTAAACCTTATTTATGACACAATTAACACGGTCATATTTGACCTTCTCTCTACTGATATTCATTGTATGCCCAAACTCAGCTTCATTCATTTAACAAATAAACATTTAACAAGTGTTTAACCAATGTTATTGCATGTAAGCACTGCACTTAAGCTTTGTGGGGAAGCAGAAGTTGAATTCAGATAGAATCTGAAGATTTTACTTAATTTTTTACTTAGCTAAGAGGATCAAGAGTAATAACAATATGAGGATACTGAAAGTTCCAAATTCAAACTCAGCACATTTATTCTGAAGCTCAAAATTTCAGAAAAGCCCTACCTTTGATCCTAATGTCACAGCCTTAAGATTTTTTTTTTAAAGAATGAGTCAGTTGATAGATGAAAAAAAAGAGGCTGATTGAAAGCTCATTCCACCTACCCACAAAGTTACTTACATGCCAGTTGTTTTTCAAAATTTCAGATTAACTGTGTTCTCCCATGTTTAAAACAGATGTAAAAGGCACCTGAATAGAAGTTACACAGCTGGAAACCATTAGGATTGAAAAGCAATGCAGAGGGGAAGCAAAGCCTAGGGAAGGTAATTTTGAGGGACCAGGGTAAGGAATGTGGAGGGAAGTACAGAGGATATTCCATGCTGTTTGCCAGTCTTTTTCTGAGGTCATTAGTAGAGACAGGTCACTCAGTGAAGACCATCAGCTGGGAACACAGTTAGATGAAAGCACCAAGGAGAGAACTAAGGCAATCTTGGGTTTAAGACTATTTCCTTGCCTATTAAGGGCATCTTTGCCACCCTACCTGGTTTCTTGAGGGCAGAGAGATGACACACAGTCTGTGGTGTGTGACCACTGGCTCATGTCAGCTTGTAAGAGCTGTTGTTAAAATTTCAGAAATTTGGGGGAATCATTTGTTAAATCTCAGTAGCTTGAAATCAGTTATAGGGAAATTGGCAAATGCTAAATTTTAGGGCTTTTCCCTACCAAAGCCAATTTACCGGCGCTCCACGAAGACAGAGTCTATTATAATGATTAACCAGGAGCAGCAATCCTTTTAATACATAGTTTACAATAAATACAAGCAATCATTACAATTATGCTTTAAATTACTTTGTGACATGAGAAAAAAAAGTTGGAATTAAAATCTTATCTCTAAGATAGTCTCAAGAATATTAAAACACAGCTATGTATTGCAAAAAATATTAGACAGAAAATAAATCAATATCTCCACAGGCTTATCTTTCCATTGTGGATTTAAAGGTGGCTTTTGTCTTCTTCATTATAATTGTACCTTTCAAGTATTTTATTCTATGAAAATGAAGTGCTAACTTCTTAATTTAAAAGTCCATTAAAAATGATGTGCTTATGCATTAACCCTTTTAAAAATTTTATTTACAGAGGTGACAGAGGGAAGAGATACAGGAAGAAAGAGTGGGAGGGGAGGGCTTTCCCTTCCACCTCCTTTCAATCCTGTGAGAATGAGATTGAAGAGTAACCATCTCAGGATTTCCTTGGTGGTCCAGTGGTTGAGAATCTGCCTGCCAATGTAGGTGGTATGGGTTCGATCCCCAGTTGGGGAACTAAGATCCCACGTGCCATGGGAAAAGGCTCAAAAATTAAAAACAAACAAAAAAAAGAAGACTAATCATCCCAATTTGATGGGGCCAAGGGTTCTGTCAGGAGTTGGGGATGGGAAGGGTAGAGAAGTAGAAAGACAAATGGATAAGGAAAGGCAACAAATATATTGATAGTAGAAGGAATGCTATAATGAGAATCAGAACTTTTCTTTCTAGCAGCTAACTTGAGAAGTCATGTGATGATCATATAACTTTGGGAGCATCAATTTCATCTCTGAAGTGAGTAGGTTACACTAGAAAATGATGCATGGGTTTCTTTCTAATCAAGACCTTCAGGGCTTCCTTGGTGTTCGAGTGGTTAAGAATCCACCTTGCAATGCAGGAGACACTGGTTTGATCCCTGGTGTGGGGAAGATCCCATATGCTGTGGAGCAACGAGGCCCCTGTGCTACAACTGCTACTGAGCCAGCACTCTAGAGCCTAGCCTCAGCTACCGAAGCCCACTCGCCTAAAGCCAGTGCAGTGCAACTAGAGAGCAGCCCCCGCTTGCTGCAACTGGAGAAAGCCCTCATGCAGCAAGGAAGACACATCACAGCCAAAACATTAAATAAATAAATCTTAAAAAGTAAACCAAACGAACTTCCGTGAGACCTTCCTCTTGAGGACAGCCAATGGCCGGCAGGGTGGAGGTGGAGGGGCCGTGCGTACAGCATGCAGCATCCCTGACAAAGGAAAGGCAGTGCCAGAAGACTGTGAGGAAGGAGAGCTTGCTAGAGGGGAAGTGAATTTGGGCAAGGGGAGTATAGAAAAATGTTATTTAGTGATGAGGCTCGAAGAAAGCTTTGTCCTAATTAAAAAACTCAGAGATATCATCAAAGGGATGTCTGGGGACAAAAATAAGACTTCAATTTTGTTTTATTTTATGCATAGATGCAGAGCTCCTGCTTTTACAGATATATTTCTAACTTCTACCAAGGAATTTCTACATGTGGTCTGTACCCCAGGATCCCTGATTACATGTTCTAATGAGTAAATCTGGCATTTTCTAATATATACTATTAGTTTCCTGAAACTCTAATTTCTTGAGTACTTCAGACATGTCTCTTAAAAATCCAGATCTTTTCTAGGATCACATTATAAAATAGACGAATCTCAAAAATTTGGTAGAATTTTCACTAGTCGTTAACTCTGATACTAGTTTAGTTAGTCTGATACTAATAATTGTTCAGTGTGGGTTCTAATTATCTATTAGTTATCTATCTATATACATTAGTTATATTAAGTTACTGGTTATTTTTACAGATGGTTTTATGTCTATTACAGTTATTCTCAATCATATGGAAGAAAAATTCTCTTGAGGTAATACAATATGATGGTTTCAGACTACATATTTTAAACAGTGCATTTTTATCTTCTTATAAACCGTGATTCAAAACATGCCATTTGCATGCCTTTTCCTCAGAGTATGTGGTTCTTTTTAGTGATTTTATCAGTGAGCAAGTCATATAGGTATATGAAGCAGCAACTAATTGCTTCTTTATCTCTGCTTTAATTGTATTTTTGAGACATTGCAAGAAAAACATCAATACTGCCTTCCACTGAGCCCATCTTCAAAACAGACCTGGCTTGGTCTGGCTTCCCCAAGGCGCTCTTCTGTGCTGTGTGGGGCTGGGCGTTGAGGACACAGACACATCTGTAACCAAACCAGCAAGCGTCAGTGGGGGCTGAGATTCATTTCTGTGGAATGAGAGCCTCTCATTCCTTTGTTCTCGATATTTCCTGGCAGCATGTCCACAAGCACATGCTATTAACAGATGGTGGAAGGCATATTTGGGATTTTTATCATAACATATCCCCATGCTTCCATCATGCACCAAAGAACGGAGATGTATGGGCTAGCTGGCTCTATCACAGCAGGATAGAACACATCAACTTCAAAACCCCTAAGGTTCCCATGACAGCCTTCTCCACTCAATTTGATGTGATTTTTCCATCAGAAGAACAGAACCCACTTCAGCAGACCAGTTCGTATCAGATTCCTTTTAAGATCAGTGGCTACTATGAGAGAGGTTGGTTTTTGCAGAGCTGAGTTGATCTGGTAAGTTGAGGCACACATCTGTGACTCAGAGCTGAGGCCAATAAGATGGTCAGAGACCTGAACTTTGTGCAGACAGCTGCGCTTCAAAACTCATGCAGATGACAAGTTCTCATTTGCTTAACCCCATAGTTATGTGCTGAGCAAGTTTAAAAACAAAAAGAGCAGAAATAAGTGTGGAAAAAACTTATGCAAAGAAACGGAGAGGATTCATTTTGGTTTCTTGTTCTTGACCTGATGTTTGTTTCCTGTGCGTCTTCTCAGTACAGTATCAAAATTGTCGAGGCTGGCTTTATAAAAGCCTGTATCTATTGCATGTTTTCTTTGGGAAAATTAAATTCTTCGTGATTAATCGGACTCTGAAGAAGTGCCATCCATAATGTTCACAAGACTCTTGTGCACTTAGGCAGCTTGCATTATCCAAAGAATTTGAGGGGTTTCGTTAAAAGTATCTGCTGGTTGGGAATATTCACATTACATTCAAGATGATTAAAATTGCAAGACTGTCCTCTTGGCAGATTCCTGAGTGCTGCAATCAGTGAGGTTTATATTTGGTGATCAGTGGCATAGCTAAAGAAGTAGCTCAGAAAGCTTGAAATTGAAGATGGCACTGTGTTTTAGCTGGTGGGTGGGGCCTGGGACTGACTCTGGAATCAGATGGTTTAATTCAAGTCCGACTCTTTCTCCTACTAGCTAAGTGACTTTGATCAAGACACTGGACTTTTCAAGCTTGATTTCCTTATTTCTAAGTGAGCATGAAAATACTATCTACTTCATAGGGTTGTTGTAAAAATTAAATATATGAAAAGAACCTTGTCTAGAGCCTGGTGCATAGTATGTGCTCCATAAACATTAGGTATTATTATTCATACAAAGTAATAAACAGGCCCAGGTACATAATTTTCAGGCCCAAGGCCAAGTGAAAATGTGGGGTCCCTTTTTAAAAATTGCAGGAAAAACACATTGAAGGTGTTAAAATATGAAACATTTATTTTATTCCATTTCCTCTGTTTCTTGACTGGTCATGATATTATTCTTGTTTAAGCACTTCAGGTTTATAGAAAAATCCAGCAGAAACTACAGAGTTCCCATATACCCTCCCCCCGTCCAGTTTCCTCTTTTATTAATGTATTTATTTCCATTAGTGTGATACATTTGTTATCAATAGCGATACACAATTATTAACTAAGATGATAATTTACATTAGGGTTCACTCAGCATTGTACACTTCTATGGGTTGTCACAGATGCACAGTTATGTATCCACCATTACAATATTCTCAAGACTAATTTCACTGCCATAAAATTCCTGTGTGCTCCACCAATTCATTCCTCCCCTATGCTCCCCCAAATCCCTGACAACCACTTGACCTTTTTACTGTCTCCTTAGTTTGGCTTTTTCCAGAATGTCCTGTTGTAATCATACAAAATGTAATTTTTGTTCAGTCTTCTTTTACTTAGCAATTAGCTTTTCAGAGTCCTCTCTAAGACTCTTCATGGCTTGATATCTCACTTCCTTTTATTGCTGAATAATATTCTAGTGTGTGGGTGTGCCACAGTTTGTTTGTCCATTTGCTTATGGAAGGACACCTTGGTTTCTTCCAGTTTTTGGCAACTATGAATTGTTACAAACATTCATTTGTAGTTTTTGTGTGTGTGGATATAAGTTTTCAGCTCAATTGGATAAATACCTAGAAATGCAATTGCTGGATCATATCTAAGACTATGCTTCGCTTTGTAAGAAACCACCAAACAAACTGTCTTCAAAGGTGACTGAACCATTTTGCATTTTGACCAGCAAGGGTTGAGAGTTGCTCTACATCTTTGCCAGCATTTGATGTGCTAATGTTTTGGATTTTAGTCCTTTCAGTAGGTATGTAGAGGTACCTCACTGTTGTTTTAGGCACAGTTTAAAACAATCGATCTCTGGGTCAGGAAGATTCCCTGGAGAAGGAAATGGCAACCCACTCCAGTATTCTTGCCTGGGAAATCCCATGGACAGAGGAGTGTGGTGGGCTACAGTCCTTGGGGTTACAAAGAATTGAGCACAACTTAGTAACTAAATGCACACACACACACACATATATAATGACATATGATGTTGAGCATCTTTTCATATGCTTATTTGCATCTGTATATCTTCTTTGGTGAGGTATCTGTCTAGATCTTGTACCCACTTTTTAATCAACAATTCTTATTGTTGAGTTTTAAGAGTTCATTGTATATGTTGGACACAAGTCCTTTCTCAGATATGTCTTTTACAAATATTTTTCTCCTAGTCTGTGACTTGTCTTTTCATTCTCTTGATGGTATCTTTCACAGAGCAGAGCTTTTAGATTTTAATGAAATCCAACTAATTTTTTTCATGAATTTTGTTTTGGTATTATGTCTTAAAAACTCACTGCCAAGCCCAAGATCATCTAGTGGGAAAAAAAAGAAAAAATAAATGCAATGGTCTCTGCCCCTGTTCCTGGCAATGAACTTCTAAGACTGTAGTAATTTCCTAAGTTATAAAAGCACCAGGAACTCTCTTGTCTACTATTTCTACTATTAGTTCTAATATGTAGTCTTTGACCTCTAACATGGAGCTCCTAAATCTCTTAAAATTCCCTGGGGGTTCAGAGTGTTTTTTGTTCTAATGAGGTGACTCTTGGTTCACTCCTGGTAACTTCAAGATAGAGGCCTGTTATCAGAAAGACCAAGCCATGATTAGGATTTTCAGCCTCACCACCACCCCCTTCCCTCATCCTCTAGGAAGGGGACAGGGACTGGCAGTTGAGTTAGTGATTGCTCATACCTACATGATGAAGCCACTATAAGAATTCCAAAGATAGAGTTGGGTGAACACATCTGTATGCTGGAAGGATGTTGAGTGTATGCATGCTCAGTTGCTCACTTATGCCTGACTCTTTGCAACTCCTTAGACTGCAGTCTTCCAGGCTTCTCTGTCTGTGGACTTTTCCAGGCATGAATACTGAAGTGGGTTGCTATTTCCTACTAGAGGGTGACTTCTCTGTTGGCTCAGATGGTAAAGTATCTGCCCACAATGCGAGAGACCAGGGTTCAATCCGTGGGTCGGAAAGATCTCTTGGAGAAGGAAATGACAACCTACTCCAGTATTCTTGCTTGGAAAATCCCATGGATGGAGGAGTCGGTAGGCTGCAGTCCATGGGGTCCGTGGGGTTGCAAAGAGTTGGACACGACTGAGCGACTTCACTTTCACTTCACTTACCCCAATTCTATTGGAACAGAAGCTATTATGATTAGGACTCTTCCCCATATCATGCCCTATGAATCTATTCTATCTGTATCCTTTAATAATAAACCAGTTATTGTAAGTGTCTTCCTGAGTTCTGTGAGCCATTCTAGCAAATTATTGAACCCAAAGAAGAGGTCATGAGAATGTAGATTTATAGCAGATCAGTCAGAAGTACTTGAGAATTTCAATTGATGTCTCCTTGAGGGGAAGGGCAGTCTTGTAGGGCTGAACCCTTAATCTGTGAGATATGATGTGATCTCCAGATAGACAGTGTCATAATTGAATTAAATTGTAAGATGCCCAAGCAATTCTGGGAGAATTCCTCGATGTGTGGAAAACCCACACATCTAGGGTCAAAAGTGAAGTGAATTGTGGTAGCAGTGCAAAAATAAAGGATAATCTAGGAGAGATTTTCCTATATGCCTATTTTTTTTTTACTATATTATCTTCTAATACATGATTTTTTTTTTTTACTATATTATCATGTTATCTTCTAGAATTTTGGTAGTTTTGTATTTTACATATAGGTCTATGACCTTTTTACAATCAATTTTCATGAAAGATATAAGACCAGGGTCTAAATTATTTTTAATTTTTTTAAGTAAAGATTTATTTATTTATGATTTATTTAGGCTGTCCTGGATCTTCGTTGATGCATGCAGGTTTTCTCTAGTTTCAGTGAGTGGGGGTTACCCTCTGGGGGCAGTGTTCCCGCTTCTCATTGCGCTGGCTTCTCTTACTGAGGAACACGGGCTCTAGGCTCTTGGGCTTGAGTAGTTGTGGTGCCTTTGCTTAGTTGTCCCACTGCATGTGGGATCTTCCCAGACCAGGGATCTAACCTAACCTGAGGTTCCTGCATTGTCAGGAAAGTTCTTTACCATGGAGCCATCAGGGAAGCCCTAGATTATTAAGATTATTATTATTTTTTAATTGCGTGTAGATGTCCACTTGTTCTAGTACCATTTATTGAAAAGAATATGCTTTTTCAAATCTTATCCATGAACATGGAATATTTCTCCTTTTATTTATACTTACTTTGATTTCTTTTATTGGGGTTTTATAGTTTTCCTCACAGAGATCTTATACATGTTTTATTAACTTTAGACCCACATATTTCATATCATTGTGTCTTTTATTCGCTATTTAATGTTGTTCTAAGTAAAGAAAAACTAAAATGTTATGATGAATTTTAACATTGATTTTATATTATGCAATGCCAGGTTTAAATGCAAATATAAGAACACTTCACTCATATGTGGAATTACCAAAATTATCCAATTTGTTTTTCATAGCTTGTGGCTGCATATGTATTTTGCTCTTGACAGAATAGTGGGAAAGCTTTACAAAATTAATTCAACAGCTTTTATTTCACTTCTTGATACTCACACATCCTACCAATGCTCTTTGCTATCCGCTTTACTGATGAGCAAGGAAGGACTGAAAAAAAAAAGACCTAAATGGTTTTCCCATCTTCCCCTTTCCTTCTTTGTCATCATTTTTGGCATAAGTGGTTAGCTAATACAGAGAAATAAAATGAGTAATGAAAAATATGTTAGTATTCCTTGATTATGTGCTTTAGAATGTCATAGCTTTCTTTCTATACTTAAAGCAAGTTCTGGTTTGAATAGAAAGCTTGATTTCTCAGAGATGTGAGCACCCCTGCTTCCTCAGTCAGAGACATAACACACTTTGCACTTGCATCGGGTCTTAACTGAACTTCCATGCGTTGTTGGTTCACTGGAATTCTGTGCCAGTGGACATCTTGAAGGTTATGCCAACAGGGTGGCAAGGAACAATGGTGAACATGTGTCTTGCCTGTATCCCTCCTGCTTATGTGCATTGGATTTCACTTACAAAACACAAGTTTAAAGATAAAATACTAAGAATTTCAAGATTGTAACAGCTTCCTGCTGCTGCTAAGTCACTTCAGTCATGTCCGACTCTGTGCGACCCCATAGATGGCAGCCCACCAGGGTCCCCCATCCGTGGGATTCTCCAGGCAAGAATACTGGAGTGGGTTGCCATTTCCTTCTCCAATGCATGAAAGTGAAAAGTGATAGTGAAGTGAAGTTGCTCAGTCGTGTCTGCTCTTAGTGACCCTATGGACTGCAGCCTACCAGGCTCCTCCATCCATGGGATTTTCCAGGCAGGAGTACTGGAGTGGGGTGCCATTGCCTTCTCCGCTGTAACAGTTTAGCATTACCCAAGCACAGGGCCCTCTGACTGTGAGGCCGTTTGTATACACAGGATACTTGTCCATGAAACTACCGCTTCTGATAACTAAGCAGCAATGAAGACACATGGCAGTGCAGCTGATCACAGAAGCATGTTAACCGCTTAGAGAATAAAGGATTCAGCTGGAAGGGGCACAGAGTTGATCTCTGGTTCAAGAAACTAGGCCCCCAAATATAAACCAACTAGCCAGGATCCCACAGGTAAATAATAGGATGGGAACTCCTCTTTCCATCCTAGCAACATTGTTGACATTCACTATGTGATATTAGTTCAGACTTCCTCTTTCCTGAATTTCAGGTCTGATGGCATCCAAAAGTTTAACAGCTTGAATTGATGCCTCTGAAAATACCCAGATTTACACACAGGGACTCCACGCTGAAACCCAAAGCAGCACTGACTGTCACAGCTATAAGCACTACTGCTCGTCACCAACACTTATGGAAGGGGCAAGCTGACTCACTGGAAAAGACCCTGATGCTGGGAAAGACTGAAGGCAAAAGAAGAGGGCAGAGGATGAATGGTTAGATAGCATCATCAACTCAATGGACATGAGTTTGAGCAAACACTGGGAAACAGTGAAGGACAGGGAAACCTGGAGTGCTGGAGTCCATGGGGTCACAAAGAGTTAGACACAACTTAGCAACTGAACAAAAAGTCTTAATAATTTTTTCTTTTTTCTTTTTTTTTTTTAGCATTGAGCATTGGTCTATTTGAAAAGAGAAAAGGAGGCATCTTCCTTCATGTGGAGAAAAGTGACTGGCCTGTGTGTAGTCTCGGCTGCAGTTTTTGCCACTTGAGCCAAATTCAGAAGTAGAAAGAACAAGAGATTCAGAAGGGACTTCAGAGATAAACTCATCCAATGGCTCCTAAACTGTGCTCTGTGAAAGCCAAAGATCCCACAAAACTGCTTTCAGGGATCCTACAAGAATGTGAGTGAATTTAGTTTTGGTCATTTTAAAACTAAGAAAATGCACGCTATTCAAATATATTATAGACCAGAGTTGGATGCAATGGTGTTCACAGACCGTGGTCTTTTACATTGTCTCATTGGGAAATGTCATACTTCTCAACTTCTCCCCTTTTATCTATTCTATGTATTGAGGAGTCATGTGAGACTTTAAGAAAGGGTTCCCTTGAATAACAGTAAAATTTAAATAACTCTGATCCATTTGTCCTCTTTCATTTACACTGCTTAGGACAGTATCAGAAATCAGAATAGATGCTTAACAAATATTAGCTGTTATTATATCCTACAGATGGAGAGATTGAGGCCCACGTTGACCAAATGACGTGTACACAGCAAGATATTTAGCAGCAAAGCCAGATTCCAGCCTGTGTCTTGACTCCTAGATCATTTCTCTTTTCATTCTGTCGCAGTTGCCTCCACATTCTATCCCAAGAAAACAGCTAACATTTTAAGGCAGACATGAACTGTTTTTACTGTCCCGTTGATCCTACCCTCTTCTTGGTCTTACTAAAAGCTTCACAAGAGAAAGAAAGGACAAAGAGGAGAGAAGGGAGAAGACAGGATCTCTCTAAAACATGTTTACAAATCCCGAAATCATCCTACCCCAGAAGTTAGAGGATGAGTTAAAAAGAGCCCCATACCCCAATCAAAATCCCAGCAAGTTATTTTATGTGCATCACCAAACTTATTTTAAAGTATATATGAAGAGCCAATGTCTATATAGCCAAGACAATGCCGAAGTTGAAGAACAAAGCTAGAGGACTGACACTACTAAACCTCAAGACTTGTTGTAAAGCTATAGTAATCATGGCAGTGTGATATTGGTGAAAGTCTAGACAAATCGAACAGTGGAGCAGAATTAAAAGCCCAGAAGGTGACCCACACAAATAGTCAACTGATTTTTGACAAAGAAGCAAAGGCTATATAATGGAACAGAGATAGTGTTTTCAACAAATGATGCTGGAACAACTAGATATTCACAAATCTAGACACAGCCCTACATCCCTCACAAAAATTAACTCAAGATGGATCACTGATCTAAATGTAAAATGCTAAGCTATAAAACTCCTAGAAGAAAGTGGGAGAAAACCTAGATGACCTTGGGTTTGACAGTGAACTTTTAGATAAAACATGGAAGATGAGACTCAGGAAAGAAATAGTTGATAAGCTCGACTTCATTAAAATTAAAAATGTCTGTTCTTCCAAAGATATCGTTAGGAGAATAGAAAGACAGGTCATTCACTGGGAGAAAATATTGACAAAAGACTATCTGATAACTGTTATTCAAAATATTCAGACTACACAAAACTCAAAAACAAGAAAATAACTCAATTTTAAGATGGGCCTAAGACCTTAACAGGTATCTCACCCAAGAAGATGTGTAGGTGGCAAAAAATAATAGGAAAAGATACTGCATATCATATGTCATCAAGTAAATACAAATAAAAATGAGATACCACTACATACTTAGGAAAATGTTAAAACACTAGTGAAAATACGAAGAAACAGGAACTCTGATATGTTGTGGGTAGGAGTGCAAAATGCCACTTTCTTTGGAAGACAGTTTGTTGGCTTCCTACAAAACTAAACATAGTCTTACCATATGACCAGCAGTCACAGTCCTTAGTATCTATCCAAAGGAGCTGAAAATTTTTGTCTGCATGGAAACCTGCAGAAGAATGTTTCAAGAAGCTTTATTCACAATTGCCAGATCTTGGAAGCAAGTAAGATGTCCTTCAGTAAGTGAATGGATAAAAAAAAACCCAACAGCAAACCTGTGGTACATCCATACAATACAATATTTTTCGGCACTAAAAAGAAATGAGTTATTAAGCCATGAAAAGACATGGAGGAAACTCAAGTGCATGTTATTAAGTGAAAAAAGCCAATCTATAAAGGCTATAGGCTTTTGATTCTAACTGTATGACATTCTGGAAAAGACAAAATTTTGGAGACAATAGAAAGATCAGTGGTTGCCAGAGACGGGGTGGGGATGTTTTTGTTGTTGGGTGGAATGGTGGGGAGAGATAAATAGGCAGCACAGAGGAATTTTAGGGCAGTGAAAATACTCTGTATAATATTCTAATGATGCATATGTCACATACATTTGTCTAAAACCAAAGGAATACAATATCAAGAGTGAATCCTAATGTAAACAACGGACTCTGGATGATATAATAAATGTACCATATCATTCTGGTGAGTGATACTGTACATTTTGATAATGGGGGAGGTTATGCATGTGTGGAAGGAGGGAGTATATGGGAAATCTTTGTACCTTTTTCTCAATCTGGCTATAAAACTAAACTGCTCTAAATGAAGCTTTAAAAAGAAAAAAAAAAAAAGGTTAAGGGGACTTCCCTGGGGAATCTAGTGGTTAAGACTCTATTCTCCCAGTGCAGGGGCCTGGGTTTGTTCCCTAGTCAAGGAACTAGATCCTGCATGTCTCAACTAAGACCCAGTGCAGTCAAATAAAAAAGAGTCCTAAGCAGGATGGGAGGGAGAGGAGGAAGCTGAAATAGAATCCTGCTTGTGCGTGCATTCTAAGTTGCTCAATCATGTCTGGCCCTTTGCAACCCCACAGACCGTATTCCCTAAGCTCCTCTGTCCATGAGATTCTCCAGGCAAGAATACTGAAGTGAGTTGCCATGCCCTCCTCCAGGGGATCTTCCCCACCCAGGGATCAAACCCACTCCTCTTATGTCTCCTGCACTGGCAGGCAGGTTCTTTACCACTAGTGCCACCTGGGATTCCCAGAATCCTGCTCATAGAAATTCAAATTAGCAACTAATCCCTGGACTATACCAGGGGCCCTGTTCTAGGCACTAGAGGGTTTCAAAGGATTGTCTTCAACAGGGTAAAATCTTGGTGTAGAGACAAGGCAAAAACACAGTTAAGTAAAACAAAAGCTGCAATTTCCAAAACTGTGAGATAAGTAAATGGAATTAAAGTCATTCTCAAAGGGATTAGAACATGGCCTCTCTTCAAGCCTAATAAACTTTCAAGCTTAATAATGTTATACCAAAATATGAATGGCATTTTCCCTATCTCCTGCCCAATTCCTAAGGAAATGGTGGGTGTAGTGAAAGAGTTAGTCAGCCAGTTGTGTCTGACTCTTTGTGACCCCATGGACTCTAGCCCTGCAGACTCCCCTGTCCGTGGAATTCTCCAGGCGAGTACTGGAGTGGGTAGCCATTCTCTTCTCCAGGGGATCTTCCTGACCCAGGGACTGAGCCCAGGTCTCCCACACTGCAGGCAGATTCTTTACCATCTGCACCATCAGGTGAGTGTAGCAGTTGTTCCGTCACTCAGTCATATCCCCTTCTTTGAGACCCAATGGATTGCAGCACGCCAGGTTTCCCTGTCCTTTGCCATCTCCCTGAGTTTGCTCAAATTCACGTCTATTGAGTTGGTGATGCCATCCAACCATCTCATCCTCTGTTGTCCCCTTCTCCTCCTTCTTTCAATCCTTCACAGCATCAGGGTCTTTTCCAGTGAGTCGGCTCTTCGCATTGGAGGGCCAAAGTATTGGAGCTTTAGCTTCAGCATCAATCCTTTCAATGAATGTTCAGGGTTGAGGTAAGTGTAAAGGGATGGCCCAAACCATGCACTGTGGAGCGAGGCTGTCTTGGATGAAATCCTGTCACACTCTTCTGCTGTCTGGGTGATCTTGTGTGTTATCCAACTTCTCTGTGCCTTGATACCCAGCTTCTAAATCAGTAATAATACACCTATTCTACAGTTGTTGTGAGGATTAAATGAAAGGCACTTTGAACAATGCCTGACACATAGTAAGTCCTTACTAAATTTTAGTGATTATAATTCTCCACTTTTTTCTTGAGAATTCAGGGCCAAAGGAGTATTTTAAACGCTTTTGGTGATCCTTCCATGCCACCCCCACTAGTCATTTTACTGTCTAGTCCAGCTTCTGTTTTGACATTTAGTCAGTGTTGTAGACCAATGAAAAGGAAAATTATCTCCCATATAGGTAAAGCCTCTTCTAAGAAATCAACCGAAGACAGACTTGATCTTTGGAGATGACAGCCTGTGATTTTAAGGGCGAGAAGTGAGGTGAAGAGACTGCTCAGTTTGGGGGTAATACAGGAAAACTAACAGCAGTCATTGAAAACACTAGGCTGTGGGAATGTGTCTTGAAGGGAAATTAGGTCTGGCTGTTGACCATGAGAAGGAGGTTAAATTTTTCTCTTCCTTCATGGACCTTGGCTGAGAGCAGCTGCCATATTGAACATAGCTGACCTCCGTGCCAGACAGAAGAGTGCGCTGAGGACTCTCAAAACAGCAATTAAATGCTCTGATTTATTTCTTTTTTTTCAGTTTCTCTGTCAGAAACATTCACATGGCCTGAGCCAACCAAAAAAGGGTGGAAAACATGTAGCATGACCACATGTCAGATTGTGGAGCGCTGGAAATATCTGGTAAATAGTTCCTCTAGTAAATGCTGATGAAAATATAAATATTTGTAGACTGGGATAGATTAGAGAAAAACAAACAAAAGCAACTTCTACATTTTCCAGCAACCAGTACTCTTTGCTAAGTCTTTGTGATATTGTTTTAATTTGGGATCCATTGACAGTGGAAAATTACTTTGCTTGGTTGAGCCTAATTCATGCAGCTGACAAGGAATGAGTTTGAAGCAGGTCTGACGTGACCTGGTTTTGATTCATAATTTGCTGTTTACCACATTTATCTTCAGGGCAAAGGACTTCCTTGTCCATGAGGCGTGATTTTTCCATCCCTCAAGAAGCCCATAAAGGTTTGCTGGCCATTGCAACCATACACGTTGGCTTTTCTGTAACAATCTCAATTTAAAATCTTCAACACATTTTCCTCATAGATTTGTCAGACCATAGGTCCTAAATTTTGGTCAGAAATTAGATCTCTCTTCCAGAGATCGAGAGGATAACCTGTTGTTTAGAGTCGGGAGGACAGAGTAGAGCCCACAGCCTCCATGAGTAGTTCCTCCATAAATAGAATAAATGAACTTTCAATGCCACTCTCCAACTCTACACACACTGGCACTACACACAAATTTAAAATATCCAGAAATTCCACTTTTGGTAACTTGTGTCACTTATAGCTGTTCTGAGGGTCTTCTATAGCCACTCTTCTTATCGTCTTTCATCAATATGTAGTCTATTGGTCTTCTCCAGTCAATGGTGCTCCATCTTCTATATGTTGATCTACCCTTATCTGTAGGGCAAGTGTAATTTTCACAGTATCATCCTGGAGTTATTTGTGTAACTATCTTTCCAGTCTAGGAATGCCTTTGAGCTAGGGGCTGGATAGACAAAAAAATTGAGAAAAAACCCAGAGACCAAGATCTCTTTAAAAAGATTTGAAAGTATGCTTCAAATAGTTAAATATCTACATTGCAAGTAACAGGAGCTCATTCAATGCTCAAATTAGTGAATTTGTGTTTTACATATTCTTTCCTGAAGATTTTCTGTTATCTTTCTACATCATCTACAAAGTGATTGTGAAAAGTGAAAAGAACACAGACTGATAAAATGAATGTCAGGAAACAAAATTATCACTTATTAGGAAGGTTCCGCCCATGTAACCCTGCTAGCTCATAGTTTTTTAGGAAGAGTGATGAGTGATTTGCCGGAATCCAGCCATCTCTAATCTACTCCCCCTTGTGGTCGGTGTGAGACCTGCAGGCTGGTTTGGGTTTCCTCTGTGGCTTTCACTCTTTAGCACCATGTTCTAACCTAGAGAAACAATCATTCACTGACAAAAATGAAACTCAGATTCCAAATATTTTAACAGTAGACGTAGTCTAATGTGAATTCAGAAAGACCCAGGGAGCGGTCCTTTTTCTTTAAGAACCAGTTCACAGTCTATCCCATTCAGAAAGTGTTATCTGATTTCTTGCTCTTTGGGTCTTGGGGTTCACTCTGTGGCTTTCTACTTCAAGATGTCTATCATGCAGCACTTCCTTGGTGGTCCAGTGGCTAAGAATCCACCTTGCAGTGCAGGGAACATGGGTTCAGTTGCTTGTCCAGGAACTAAGACCCAGTGAAGATCCGGTGTGCTACAACTAAGACTGGATGCAGCTAAATATACACACACACAACATATATATATTTTAAAGATGCTTATCAGTTTGTATGTCTGCCTCCTAGATAGTCATCCCTACTGGACTATAAACCACTTGGGTAGGGCGGGGAAAGTAGGAGCAGGAACTGTGTCTCTTTATCCCAAAACGTGTGTAGCACCAGGTATAGAACAGACGTTCAGTAAATGTTTATTGATATGAACCAGTGGTTTTTGCCATTAAAACTTTAGGCCAACAGCATAATGCCTTGGGATCTCAATTTTCTCATTTATAGATTTAGCATGTTATAAACGGAATAAACTTTGGACATTAAGTCCCAAAAGAGGCTATGAATTGGGCATTATTTTTTTATCATCAGAATATTCTGCAAGGACTGCTCACTTTTTGATTATCAGATCTTTTTCTGTGGGGCTTTTAAATACCTTTTCAGTGTTATAAGATTGCATGCTGCATGTCGTGGTCTGGCGATGTTAGAGGTGGCAATGGAAAATAGCCCTTTTATGACTAGCAATGGAGAAGGAAATGGCAACCCACTCCAGTATTCGTGCCTGGAGAATTCCATGCACAGAGCAGCCTGGAAGGCTATAGTCTATGGGATTGCAAAGAGTCAGACGCAACTTAGTGACTAAACCACCACCACCACATGACTAGCAAAGATGGAATTATAAAGATTTGTTTATGGTATAAGTAATTGTATGAACAGTTCCTTTTCAAAGAAAAACATCTATTTCATGAAGAGGTCAAAGAAGTTCATATTTACATATTTTTCAAACTGAAGACATACCAGCTCATTCTTGAAGTATTTCTTCCCCTTGGCTTGGAGCTTCCTTTAGTCAAATTTCTCAACATATTAAGTTTTAGCAATTTGACTCAAAAGACCACAAAGCATTATTTAGTAAATATTCAGTTTGTGTTCAAGACATTTGAGGAGAGGATGATGAAAATATAAGAAAAGATTACTAAGCTTCCCCCCAAAAGTTTTACATTTCTACTTTGGTTCAATGAATGAACATTGAGAAAAATGTATATGATAGTGAATCTAAGAACTTCAACAGTTAATACAGATTCTGCCATAAAACAAAACTGTATCCAAACTGTCCAAGATCTAGAAGACATTAGAAAGGGTTGATATGAGTTTTTCAGTGAGACCTAATAAGAACTCAATGTCTCATTCTGCTCTATTGCAGTTTTGTGAGAATCTGGGTCTGTCTGAGGCAGAGAGCTGTGCTCAGAGGGTTACTGAAAGCTGAAACTTTGTTCTCCCTGAGGTAGGGAACATTCAGAAGTGGGAATGTTTGGAGGAGACAGTTCTTGCAAAACAGAGGTAAAAAATTTTCAACTTAAACTAAATTTGGAAATCTATGGATATTTTTAATGAACCAATTTAGGATGGAGGAAATCTTCAACTCATCAGAAAATAGAATATGGAGTAAAGAAAAGAAAAATAAACTCTTTAGATAAGAGAATCTTTATTGCTAACCTTTTTTCCTTTTTTTTTTTTTTTAAGAAAACCTCACTACTGGGTTGTAAAGATGGGCTGTTAGATTATAAAGAACTGCAGCTTGAAATGTAAAGTGGCCCCATAATGAGGTCTTTCTGTCTTTTTACCTTTATTGCAATCTTTCCAGGAATGTAGGTGCGTGTAAATCTGTGTGGATAAGATTGCAATGGCTCCTTGCAGGCTAGCTGGGAAAAGGTAGCCCTATTAAAATCAGAAGGGCCTTGGTTTCTGAGGTTTTTACTTTTCCTAGGTAAAAAATCCACCAGAAAACCTTACCAAATATCTAAGGATGATTACCAGGAATGATCTCAAATCTTCCATTTATTATCCTTGAGAACATATAAAGTTCATGTCATTTTGGAGTTCTAGCAAATAATAAAAAGTTACTAACTCTGTGACCACAGAGACCTGTTTTTTTAGTGAGGATGCATGTACTTCCATTTTTTCCCCTTTGGTCTTTTCCTAGGAAAATAATTGTATGTTCATATATCAGAGCTATTGATCTTGTTTTGTGATGTGACATAACCAGGCTTCCTTGGTGGCTCAGGCAGTAAAGAATCTGCCTGCAGTCCCGGAGGCCCAGGTTCGATCCCTGGGATGTGAAGATCCCTTGGAGAAGGGAATGGCTACCCACTCCAGTATTCTTGCCTGGAGAATCCCATGGACAGAGGAGCCTGGTGGGCTACAGTCCATGGGGTTGCCAACAGTAGGACATGACTGAGTGACAACACTCTCACTTTCAGGAACAGAAGGAATACTCAATAAATTGACTGACAGATGGTTAACAGACATCCATTTCAGGGATATAATGAAAATTCCATTTGGGTTATAACACGTTTATAGAATTTATTTTAATCACAGTCATTATTTTACCTAAAGTTTTCATTTTTCTCCTTTCATCTGGATTTCCTGACCTCAGAAAGATGAAGGACTTAGAATGAAGTCATTGAGAAAAGTCATCTCTAAAATCTGTGAAATAATGTCATGTGTGAGATTTGCTTCAGAATAACCTATGAGGGGGCAGGTATGGGAAGGGTAAAGATAAACAAGACTGGCCAGGAGTTGACAATTGATAAAACCGAGTGATGGGGACATGGGCATGCTTTATACTAATATCTCTACTTTCCTATATATCAGAAATTTTTCACCATATAAACTTAAAAAAAAAAAAAAAAGGTTGGTAGGGTAGAGACAGAGGCCTGTGTTATTAGTCCCTGGGTCTTTCCCAAGTGTTTTGTTTGGCTTTTTGTTTCTTTTCTTCTGTGTACCTTACTTCAAAGACAAGCGGGGATGGAGAAAGCATCTCTAGGATCAGCACTGTGATAGTCCTATTTATCTGCCTAGCCCCAGGCCTCCTCTTAAGGAGTTTCTAGGCAGAAATGAAGGCTTCTGGAAATTTCTCAATACTTATGCTTCAGCTCCCTACCTTAGTTCCCTTTACCTTGTTTTCTAGGTTGGAGGGAAATGACCTTTAGTTTCAGCAATCCCTGGGAATGCGGTGAGGGAGGTGGTTTTCTGTCTGAATGACATCATGGCAGCGTTGCTGCCTGAGGAGGGTGCTGCCAGGATCTTTCTTCCTGTTGCCTCCAGCGACACTCAATGTGCTAAGTCACTTTGGTCGTGTCCAACTCTGTGCGACCCTATGGACTGTAACCTGCCAGGCTCCTCTGCTCATGGGATTCTCTAGGTAAGAATACTGCAGTGGGTTGTCATTTCCTTCTCCAGAGGATCTGCCCCACCCGGGGACCAAACCCAGGTCTCTTTTGTGTCTACCTGTACTGGCAGGCAGGCTCTTTACCACTAGCGCCACCTGGGAAGCCCAGGGATGCAGGTCAACTCAAATCAGCTGTTGCTGACTAAGCCAGATTTTCATTAACTATTTTGGTAATCACATTGCAACTTTTCCTTTGTTTGAGCCTTTGAAAAAAGCAAACATATAAAGCTGATTCTATGGGGTCGCACAGAGTTGGACACTACTGAAGAGACTTAGCAGCAGCAGCAGCAGCATGGTGAATGGAAGAAAGATAAGATTTTTAACCAAACTAGTGTACCTCGACCAAATTGTATTGCGTCCTGTGGGCGAGGACTGCCACTGTCCAGACTCTCTGATCTGTCTCTTCTGATCTTGCACATTTTACTGGTCATTGTGTTAGTCACTCGATCACGTCTGATTCTTTGCAACCCAATGGACAGGGGCCCACCAGGCTCCTCTGTCCATGGAATTTTCTAGGCAAGAATACTGGAGTGGGTTGCCATTCCCTGCTCCAGGGGATTCCTCCTGACCCAGGGATCGAACTCAGGTCTTCTGCTTTACAAGCAGATTCTTTACCATCTGAGCCACTAGGGAAGCCCTTTACTGGTCACGTGTCTCCACAAAACAGAAAATATATTCAAAGGTTGTCTTCGCTCAAAATTTTCTCAGACTCCTCCACCGTGTTCACTTTGCTTACTTAATAACTGAGCCAGTGTTAGCTTTCCTCTTTTTCTCTCATTAACAAATGCTCAAATTTACGCATAATACAATGGAATTCAATATGTTTCTAAGAAGTCTACTCTAAGCATCATAATATGTTTGTAACACTACAATAAGGTAAAAATTGCTTTGGTCAACTTGATGATTAAATGTTGGTTAACAGAAAGTATTTTTGAGCTAGAGAGAGTTTTTGTTTAGTCTCTGAAGATTATTCTAGCTAACTTTCTTATTTTACCCAGTGGAGGCCCCCCAAAACAAAATATCTTTTCCACCATCACAGGTCCCTTAACAGAAAACTTGAGTTGTTTTTGGTATCTCTGAAGAGCTGTTTCACAAGGCTTGACAAGAAGATAAACTGAGCCTGTCCATAGTTCAAAAGTTAGTGGTAACCTCTAGGAGCTATAGCTGAGTAGAAAAACAAGTTGATATCCTCAGCTTTAGTTCATGCAGGACACGTACCAAGGAGTCTAAAGCTTTAGAATTCTCTGGAAGACAATGTCATGTTTCTATTACCGAAGAAAATAGAGAAAAGAGCCACAAAGGGATTTAGTTCCAGAATTCCGTTAACGTGCATTTGGGAAATCAAAATATCCTTCTCATATTCAAAGAAAATAATTATTGTTAAAGTACATTTTGAAGACGTCTGCTTTTAATAATACTTTCGTTAGAAAATAGATACTCCAAAAAATTGGGAAAATAGATTCAGCCTCAAGTCAAATATTCTCTATGCACCATACTGATAAGATGGAAATGGGGGAGGTGGGGGGAAGCTCTTTCGAAAAGGATCAGTAAAAGGAGAATATATTACCAACTGAAATGCATTCAACAGTGAGTTCTGTTGAAAGAATAAAATATTTATAAGAATCAACTTTCTTCTTATGAACCGTATATTACTTATAACTGTGTAAAGGTACTTGAAAGAAAACAGAAAAAGGCAATTTCAAACTGTTTGCATTCACTTATCTTTTTTAAAATTTTGACTAATTCCAACCACTGCCACCAAATGTAGAATCTTTTCTAGTCGAGAGGCAACAGGGGCCAATTTAAACAACAGGAGTGGCCTTAACCACTCTTTCTCTTGTGGTTTTGAGAGTGGAGGGAAGAGGAGGGGGGAAAAAAGTCAGGAGTGTAGATGAAAGGGCTACTTTCTAACAACCTTTTAAAAGTAAGATTCTTAGAAATATTTAACCCTTGTAAACTTTGCCTCCCGTATTTGCCAAGTGCCTAAGAGAAAGAAATGAGAGAGACTGTAATAGTGGGTTATTAAGATGGAAAGAACAATGGCAACAAAGGTAAATCCAGGCGAGAAGGGCGCCTGGGTATAGACACCAGAGAGGGAACCAGGTTGTAAACGTTGGGACCCTTGGCGCTCAGAAGCACCTGACCTTTTCATCTGCGAACAATGTAAAATAAATAACACCCTACACTTCTTATTTTCATTCCAGATGGCTCAAGTGCATGAACTTTGAGAACTGGGTCATCTGTTCCTGCTGCTGCTAAGTCGTTTCAGTCGTGTCTGACTCTGTGAGACCCCATAGAAGGCAGCCCACCAGGCTTCCCCGTCCCCGGGATTCTCCAGGCAAGAACACTGGAGTGGGTTGCCATTTCCTTCTCCAGTGCAGGAAAGTGAAAAGTGAAAGTGAAGTCGCTCAGCTGTGTCCGACTTAGCGACCGCATGGACTGCAGCCCACCAGGCTCCTCCGTCCATGGGATTTTCCAGGCAAGAGTACTGGAGTGGGGTGCCACTGCCTTCTCTGCTGTTCCTGCTACTACTGAGAGAAAAAAAAAAATTTGAGCTGAGTAATTTTACCATGTATATACCTGATTATGTATCAAAAGAATCTTTTAAGAAAATTGGATAGTGAGTGGACCCTTTAAACCAGAGACATTATTTTAAGGATCCTGGAGCAGCCTGTAAACCAGTGCTTTTCCAAACTGTGTTCGCTCATATGATCCATTGCAAGAAATAAATTTTATATCCCAACACAGGTATAGGCACACATACAAATAAATCTGAATTACTAAAAAGTTTTGTGAAAAAAATACTTTTCATTACTAGGTACGATGCATTCTGATATTTGTCATTTACCTCTAACCTTTTTTCCCTGAAACTTCTGGTTTGTAACCCACTAAATTGATTTTACCACCAACTAAAGAATTGAGACTCGATGTGTGAAACCCAGACATGAACAAAGCAGGGTGCTGGATGGACTCAAGAATAATACGAGATTCAAGCATATTTGATTTGAAGCAGACAAGTTTTGTAGAATTCAGAAGTTACTAACTTTGTTACTTATTTGCCATAATGTAAAACTTTGAACTTCTTGAAATCAAACAATTTTTGGCACGCAGTATGTAGCTTATGCTGGTAAAAAAAGTTATTTGGCAATATAGTTCTTTTAAATATACATGGTACAACGAAAAGGATGATTTCTGAGTTCTAGAAGGTCCAAGTATGAAATTGGGGCCTGAAATAGTAAAGCAAATAGTCTAAGCAGAAAGCTGCAAGGAAGAAATGGACAACAGTCTGGAAGTAGCAAAGAGTTCTGAAAAATTTCAAAACATTCACTATGACATTACATTTTTACTACTGAATTTACTTTTCCAAGGGATGATGAACACTTCCAAGAATTTCACAATTAAGGGATCTTAAACTTCCTCTATGCCCCTGTTTGATAAATGCAAGTTTTCTCTCTGTGTTATTTCTTCATTCGTTAAAGATAAATTTATTGAACATTTACAATGCTTCTAGAAATCTAGAAATGAGCCAAAGGAGGGAAAAAAAACCTGTCCTCAGCATGACAATTCATTAGAAGGATTAAAAGATTAGCACAAGTACCCTACGCAAAATAGACAATCTTCCCCAATAAGAAGTGAGATCCCTCTTCTGACTGTTGAGTCCCCTTTCAACCCCTTATTTCTCCTCCCAGGGGACTCAATTCATCCAGTGGCAAACTTTTTCTATATTGGACAACTCTGGCTGTTAGGAAGTTCTTTATATTAAATTGTTAACTCAGTGACATCCATCACCAATCCTATTTCTGTTCTTACACAGTTTAATAAGAAACAAATTTAGAATAAACTCTGCTTTGCTGAATTGACATCAAGAAAGAATATACATTCCTAAGACACGATGAAAATCTGAGCAGGTCCTATTCTCTGACATCTCAGTCTGAGAGAGGTTACCTCCTGGACTGGATTTATAAAATAGAACCGTAGACTATTTTAGCTGACAGAGACCCTGCAAAGATTAAGCCAACTCCTATAATTCTTCAAACAAGAAGATGAGTTTGCAACCTAATCCACCGAAATATTTTCTAGGAAACAAAATTCCGATTTCACTAAGACATCAGCGGGAAAATGAGATTCACTTTTAAGAAGTTAATTGTCTGCCTTGCTGCAATTGATTTTTCTTTCTGATGCTGACATTTGATATGGTTCAGCCCCTGAAATAACCTTAAACCTAAAGCTTTTTGCTTTATGATGAAGAAAATGTGTTGGTAATATCGCCAGCTGGGCTGAAGTTAGGAAGAACTAGTTAAAAACAACATGTAAATTATAGTGGAAGCTTTTTTAAAGCTGCGGATTATTATTCTTATAATAAAATATAAGTTTACCAAGTACATTTACAAACCTGCTTGTATAAAGCCTCACAAAAAACTTTGAGGAAGATATTTTCAACCCTTTATTTCATAGATGTAAATTAAGGAAGAACGCTTATAGCAAACTAGGACTGAAAATGAAAAGTGAAAGTTGCTCATTCGTGTCCAGCTCTTTGCGACCCCATGGACTATACAGTCCATGGAATTCTCCAGGCCAGAATACTGGAGTGGGTAGCCTTTCCCTTCTCCAGGGGATCTTCCCAACCCAGGGATTGCACTCAGGTCTCCCACATTGTGAGCGGATTCTTTACCCGCCAAGCCACAAGGGGACCCCAAGAACACTGGAGAGGGTAGCCTATCTCTTCTCCAGTGGATCTTCCTGACCTAGGAACAGAACCAGGGTCTCCTGCATTGCAGGTAGATTGAACTGAAAATAAGTGAAACGGTTCTCTAACTCCTTGGTCGTTCAGAAGTTTAAGCTTGAAAGGGTTAAGCAATGTGGTAGACTCAGGACTAGAATTTAAGAATCAAACTCAGGAGATCTTATTGCCCAAGGTTCCGCAGGTGTTTGTCAGAATTCTGTGGGAGTATTTTGTAAGTCTCTTTATATTCTTCTAACATTTATAAGTAGAGTCATGCTACACATAGTGTCATGCAAATTTATTTTCTCACTTGCCTATAACTTGGACATCTTTCCATGTTGATACCCACGTTTCAATCTCATTGTTATTTTTGAAAGATGAAATAACTGGTATTCAGTACATATGGTCCAACACAACCATATCTATTATTTGTGGCTAGCATAGGTCCTCACTTGTCCTTGCCCCTGCCATACTGATGATTAGTATTTTGAAGACTTATTTCTAGTCCATTTTCTGAATTCCAAGAATAGGGCAACTGAATCTTTTAGTTCTTGAATGTAGCTAATCATATTTCTCAAAAAATCTAGAACTCAACAAAGGCTAGCACTGTTTGATAAATATGCAAATCTTCACAAAGCAAGGTAGACAATTTAGTATTCTGAGAGCAAAGCTGAGGTCTTCCTGTAGTTACCTCAGCCAAATCTGCACTCTGATGTTTGGCAACAAAAGATGACTTTCGTCCTTTGATTTTCAACAAGAATTCTGATGGTCCGAGCACCTTCTGTGAATGTTGTAATCATTTTTACTTTTGAATTAATTTAAAGAAACTGTAAGCTCTAATGATGTTCTCCAGTAGTTAACAAAATCCAGCTGATTTTTGAACAAGGTGAGAGTCTGGGCAGTAGTTGAAAATCCAGTATAAATTCACAGTTGGGACTCCATATCCATGGTTCCAAATCCCTGGATTCAAACAACCACAGATGGTGTAGTACTGTAAGCTGTAGAATCTACTTTTGAAAAAAACCTAGTATTGGTGGACCCGTGCAGTTCAAACCCGGGCTTTCTAGGTGGTGCAGTGATAAAGAGTCTGTGTGTCAATGCAGGAGACCCAGGTGACCAGAGTTTGATCCCTGTGTTGGAAAGATCCCCTGGAGGAGGAAACGGCAACCCCCTCCAGTATCCTTGCCTGGAGAACTCCATAGACAGAGGAGCCTGATGGGCTCCATCCATGGGGTCACAAAGAGTCAGACACGACTGAGCACAGCTTGCTGCTTTGAGCAATTCAAACCTGTGTTGTCTGAAGGAGTCANACGGCAACCCCCTCCAGTATCCTTGCCTGGAGAACTCCATAGACAGAGGAGCCTGATGGGCTCCATCCATGGGGTCACAAAGAGTCAGACACGACTGAGCACAGCTTGCTGCTTTGAGCAATTCAAACCTGTGTTGTCTGAAGGAGTCACTGTAGAATTTTCCCCTCCCACCATCTTTGGTCATAGGAGCAAACAATTGAACAGAACACTATTTTGATGCCACCAAGAAAATGGCTGAAAAGGACAATGATTTGACTCATGGCAAAAACTGATATTTGTCATTTGATGGTAGAATTGGACAAGAAAATATTTTGTAATTTTTTTCTTAATTTTCTCCCCAGCTGTAGTTTTGAAAGAACACACAGTGTAAAGTGGATTTCTTTTAAACTTCTAACTTCAAGATAGAAAACTTTCAATACCTCTGTGAATTCCCGATTCAGTTTCATGTGTTGCCGACACCTGTGCCTTGAAGAAAAATAAGCAACTTCATAGCATTTTAAAGTAAATTTGCATGATCTGGACTCATGTCTATCAGAATGATAGTCACACAGTCCTGTTGAGTGTTGAGATTTAAAGCACATTGGAAAGTTGAATTTTTTTTTTGCAATAAACAAGAAACCATAATTGACATGATTTTCTTTTTTTTTCTTTCAGTCATGAGGTGAGGTGAGGTGAAGTCGCTCAGTCGTGTCCAACTCTTTGCGACCCTGTGGACTGTAACCTACTAGGCTTCTCCGTCCATGGGATTCTCCAGGCAAGAATACTGGAGTGGATTACCATTTCCTTCTCCAGGGGATCTTCCCAGCCCAGGGATCGAACCCAGGTCTCCCGCATTGGAGGCAGACGCTTTAACCTCTGAGCCACCAGGGAAGCTCCTCTTTCAGTTATAATGAACCACATTCCAAATAATAATAACAATGTAAAAATGAGGAGTACTGAAGGGAAAGTGAGTTGAGCTTGGATGAGTAATGAATGAGGCTGCTGGTGGTGATGGTTGTTTTTTTCTCCAAAGACTCAGTCTTTCTAGATCTCCAAGAAATTGAATTTTTATTTTTCATCATTACATTTACTCTTAGTATAATACCTGTCATCATTTACTTTGATAATCTCTACTTATTTCTTGCAACTTTCCCAATATATGGGCAGGAAGAAATAGAATAAGAGACAGAAATACATTTTGAGGGCCCGAAAGCTTTATTTTTATACTATATTACTGTAAAATCAAGGCAAGCTTTAAAATAAAACTTACACTCATCTTAAAACATAAAACATTATGTTCATGTTATGACATAGAACCGTGTGTTAATACACATGGCTGTTAACATCAGAAGTAGCTAATAAACATGTCCTACCCCAAATTAATGTAGGACCAACTCTGAATACTTCTTCATTCTAACTTCAGCACATTAGACTACTCAATGTGATTTGGTTTAGGTTTTCTTATTTTAGATACTTTATGAAAATAATAAGTATTGCTTTTGATTCTGCTCCCTGCCCCTGAGCCAACCCATGAAATATATTATAAAATTGTACATGATTTTCAAATGACAGAATAACCCTCTCTGGAGGTTCTGTTATCCTAAACTCAGTTTTCTGTACCAACAAGCCTATTGTGACATCTATATATTTGCTCTTAGATATTCCTTTCTTTGATCTAAGAAGGTGAATCCTGTTTAAATGAAAGCAAACACTGCTAAGAGGACTCCCGTGTAAAGATGGTGCCAGTCATTAACACTAGCATAAATTGTTGAATTCAGATAATTAACATATATTGCAGGGTCTCTGAGGACCTGTGTCAGGCTCAGTGATAGCAAGGACATGCTCCTGAAGAGCAGTTGACCTTTGTCATTGGTGTTTCATTGGGCAATGCTGGACAAGCTGGTTTACTTTGGGGCTCAAGATTGTCATCCATGAATTAGATTGGTAGTTTTCTAAGTCTGGGGACTTTCAGGTTTCCCCTTGGGAATGGAAACTAACCAGAGTACCTCTTGGTTACCTTATTTATATATAGATTTTTACTTTTATATATTGCTTTTCTTAGATAAATATTTCTACTCTATATTATATACTGCTTTTTTCTTTTCAAGGCTTCTTTTGAAGAAAAAGTTTTGCAGCTAAAATATCAAAAATGAATAATTCTGAAAATAATTCTACTAGATGACTTTTAAAACTGTAACCTCCAATGACTTTCAATATTCTGTAACTTGATCCTGTTTTCTCTATTTACAGTTGCTAAGCCTCCCGCGAGGGCATTTTTCACAGAGAGGAGAAAAGAGAGGTAGGGGGTGTTCTGGACATTGGCCAGACTAGGGACCACGGTATTTGGTGTATGCCTAGGTGGTGGGTGTGTAGGATGATTCAGCAATGTCTAACTGCCAGTTTCTCAGTTTTGCCAAAGGCTAGCCCAGGAACTCACCAGAGCATGGACCGACCACCTACTTTGTGGTCATTCCTTCTGAGTGAGAGAAAAATTCCCCCTGAGAGACTTAGGAATTTCCACAAACAGCTCCATTTCAGAGATGTCATCTCTCTCTAGGAAGGGCATTTTCTGCCCCTTGTAAGAAAGAAGTTTGGGGCTCAGTAAGCAATATGTAGTTAAAAAAATAAACATAAGAGAAAGGAATTCTCTATACAACAATCTTATCTGATATCTTTAAATATAAAACATATTATGCCTATAGCTCTTTTCTCCTGTTCCCATTTGGAATGTTTTCTAAAGTTGTTCCAAAACAACTCTTTTAACAAGGTCAAAAGAAATTTTAGGACTCTTTCAAAAGTCCTTTAAAATATCAGGAAGTGCAAAATCACTAAATAACTGACTTGTACTGACTGAAACAGAACAGGATTGTTGATATTTTTTTTTATGATGCTTAGATAAAATCTCTTCTTGGATTGGGAGCAAGACTGGAAAAGAGTAGAAGCACTCTGGGATCAGTTGTCCCCAGAATCTTTTTCACTTAAGTCCATAAGCTTTGAGGTTGACAGAAGGTAACTTCACCTCCCTCCTTCCCCCTCTCCTTAAACTCTGATCAGAATGAAGTCACATGGGCAAGTCTACAATGAGGTGGAGGAGAAACAGTTCAGCTTGAGGGGGCCTTGCATCCTGGTGTTGATCCTGACTATGATAGCATATGTGGTTGGAGGTCTGAGACATGACATTCACCTTATAGAGAACAGAGGAAGATCAGCCTAGTAGGAAGTTTCCCAGAGATTAGAGGGAAGTCGGCAAACAAAGGTAAAGGCTACCTTGAGGACTAAGGTACAGGTAAAATAAAACTGTCCACAGATGATTCTCAGTGATCTTTGAATTACTAAGCCTTGTGAGTGACTTCTGGCCAAGAACAAATTTGAATTTTAGGTCTGTGGTAGGTGTAAATCTTATTTTTAATTTCTTTTGAGATTTCTTCTTGACCCAGATGTTGTTTAGAAGTCTGTTATTCAACTTTCATTTATTTGGGGATTTTCCAGTTATCTTTCTGTTATTGATTTCTAGTTTCATTCCACTGTGGTCCAAGAGCAGGTACTTTATGATTTTATCCTTTAAAATTTGTTATGTATTTTATAGCCTAGAATGTAGTCTATCTTGGGGAGTGTTTCATATGACCTTGAGAAGAACACGTATACTGCTGTTACTTGATCAAACAGTCAGTCATACCCAGTTGGTTGATAGTGGTATTGAGTTCAACTATATCCTTATCAATTTTCTGTCTGTTTGGTGTGTCCATTTCTTCTAAAGAAGTGCTGAATCTCCAATTACGGTAGTGGGTTCATCCATTTCTTCTTTGGTTCTATCAGTTTTTGCCTCATGAGATTTGATGCTCTATTAGGTGCATATATACTGAGGATTGTTACGTCTTTTTGGAGACTTGGCCCCTACCATTATGTAATGCCTCTCTTTATCCCTGATAAGTTTCATTACTTTGATATCTGCTCTGTCTGAATTTAATATAGCTGCTCCTGCTTTCTACTGTTTAATGTTAGCATGATATATGTTTCTTTATCTTTTAACTTTTAATCTATATATTCCTTTACATTTAAAGTGAAATTGTTGTAGAAGATATATAGTTGGGTCTTATTTTTGGATCCACCCTGACAATCTCTGTCTTTTAATTGGTACATTTAGACTATTGACATTCAGAATGATTATTGATATAGTGAGATTAATACCCACTATATTACTTACTATGTTTTCTATTCATTGCCCTTATTTTTTACTCCTACTTTTGTCTTCCACTTTTTTTCCTGCCTTTTGTAGTTTTATTTAGCATTTTATACAATTTCATTTTCTATTCTTTCTTAGCATAACAGTTATGATTTTTCTTCCCTTTTCTTGATGATTGCCAAAGAGTTGCAGTATACCTAATATAGTAATCCGAGTCTACTTTCAGATGACACTCTACCACTTCATGGGTAGTGTGAGTACTTTATAAGAACAAAATAATACTTATTCTTCCCTCCCATCCCCTTATCATTGCTGTTATTCATTTCATTTATGGTGTGTACATGTGCTAAGTTGCTTCAGTTGTGTTTGACTCTGTGCGCCCCTGTGGACTGTAGCCCACAGGCTGCTCTGTCCATGGGATTCTCCAGGCAAGAATACTGGAGCGGGTAGCCATTCCCTTCTCCAGGGGATCTTCCCTACCCAGGGATTGAACCTGGCAACCCACTCCAGTATTCTTGCCTGGAGAATCCCTTGGACGGAGGAGCTTGGTGGGCTACAGTCCACGGGGCGCAAAGAGTCGGACACGACTGAGCGACTTCACTCACTCTACTCACTCCTGTGTTACAGGCAGATTCTTTGCCGTCTAAGCCACCTGGGAAGTCCTTCATTTATATATAAGCATATAAATACATGAGATATGTACATGTTCGAGCAAACAGTTTAGATCAATTAAAATTAAGAAAAATAAATGTTTTATTTTACCTTCACTTATTCCTTCTTTGGAATAAGATGCTCTTCCTTTCTTTCCGTAGATCTTAGTTTCTGCCCTATATTATTTTTCTCCTCTCTAAACAATTTTTTCAATATTTCTTGTAAGACAGGTCTACTGGCAACAAATTTTCTCACTTTTTCTTTGAAAAAGTCCTTATTCCTCTTTCAGTTTTGAAAGATAATTTCATAGGGTGCAGAATTTGAGATTGTTATCTGGAATTTGAGATTGTTGTCTCGAATTATATCTCTTGGGCTTCTCAGGTGGCACTAGTACTAGGTAAAGAAACTGCCTGCCAATACAGGAGACTTAAGAGACCAGGGTTTGATCCCTGGGTCAGGAAGATCCCCTGGAGGAGGACACGGCAACCCACTCCAGTGTTCTTGCCTGGAGAATCCCTTGGACAGAAGAGCCTAGTGGGCTATAGTCCATAGGGTTACAAAGAGTCAGACATGATTGAACTGGCTTAGCACACACACATGCATCTATCTCTTCTTCCTTGCACAGTCTTCAAAGAGATTGAATGTAGTTCTTATCTTTATTCCTCTGTGGGCAAGGTTTTTTCCCTTTAGCTTCTTTCAATATTGTTTCTCTTTATCTGAATTTTTAAACTTATATTCTGTATTTTTATCTGTATTCTGTATTACTTTATATTTTCTATAGTTTGAAAAATGATATGCCTAGGTACAGTTTTGGTTTTTTTTGCTTTTGTTTTTGTTTTTGCCTGCTCAGTAGTCTCTGAGCTTCCTGGATCTGCTGTTTGTGTTGGAGAATTCTCAGTTTTTGAATATCACTCATGAATTTCAGCAAATTGAAATTATTATTTTAAATATTTTATCTGTTCCTTTCTCTCTTTCTTATCCTTCTAGTACTCCCATCGTATATGTGTTACGTCCTTTTAGTTATGCCATAATCTTTGCATATTCTTTTCTGTTGCTTTTCAGTCTTTGTTCTCTTAGCTTTTTAATTTTGGAGATTTTATTGAGATATCCTCAAGTTCAGAGATTTTTTTTTTTCTCAGCTGTGTCCAGTCTACTAATAAGCTTCATTTCTATCACAGTGTTCTTGATCTCCAGCATTTCTCTTTTAAAAACTTTATTTTTAATTGACAGATAGTTGCTTTACAGTATTGCATTGGTTTCTACCAAACATCAGCATCAATCAGCCATAGGTTTACCCCTGTCTCCTCCCACTTGAACATCCCTCCCACCAGTTTGCTTGATTTCTTTTTTCTAAGATTCACATCTCTGCTTACATGGCTCAGCAGTTCCACTTTGTCTGTTAGATCCCTTAGCATATTAATGATTGTAGTTTTAAATTTCTGGTCTGATAATTCCAACATTCTGATTCTTGTTCTCTATCTCTTCAAATAGTGTGTGTGTGTGTTAATTTTCAGTATGCTTTGTATGTTTTTGTTTACAGTGGGACATGATGTTCTGGATACAAGGCCTTTAGTAATGTGGCAGTGAGGTGTGGGGAGAGTGGAAGTGTTCAGTAACCCTGTGATTAGGTCTCAGGCTTTTAGTGAACCTGTGCTTCTAGACTAAGGATTTGGCAAGTATTTCTCTGTGTTTTTCTCCCCTCTTATGTGAGACAGAATGGATAGAATGGGCTGAAGTTGGGTCCTTCCCTTCCTGTGTCAGTTAGATTCTGGTAATACCCTAGCAGCTTCCCCCGTGACTCTGGTAAAGAATCAGCCTGCAATGCAGGAGAAGCAGGAGATGCGGGTTCAGTTCCTGGGTTGGAAAGATACCCTGGAGGCGGGCATGTCTAACCCACTCCAGTATTCTTGCGTGGAGAATCTCATGAACAGAGGAGCCCGGCAGGTTACAGTGCATGGGACTGCAAATGGTTGGACATCACGGAAGCGACTCAGCTGGTAAAGAATCCGCCTGCAATGCAGGACACCCTGGTTCGAGTCTTGGGTTGGGAAGATCCCCTAGAGAAGGAATAGGTTACCTACTCCAGTATTCTTGGGTTTCTCTGGTGACTCAGACGGTAAATACCGCCTGCAATGCGGAATACCTGGGTTCAATCCCTGGGTTGGGAAGCTTCCCTGGAGGAAGGCATGGCAACCCACTCCAGTCTTCTTCCCTGGAGAATCCCTATGGACAGAGGAGCTTGGCGGGCTACAGTCCATGGAGTCACAAAGAGTAAGACACGACTGAGCAACTGAATACAAGCACAAGAAGGGACTGGGTGTGCGCATGCGCGCGCGCACACACTCGCAACCCTAGCAGACAGGGTCAGATGAGATATTTTGTCCTTAAGGGCAATCTTTGTTAAGAACAGAATGCTGTGGTATATTTCAAAATAATTTCTTTTCCCCTTCTCCTCCAGGAAGCACAAGGAGATTTTTCTTCCGTGTTTGCTGCGGGGACCTGGTCAGGCTCCTGGAGGAAGCCCTTAACAATACTGGAAGTCCCTCTATGACTGGATCCTTCTGGGGTTTTAACCCTCAGACTTGTTCTCACTTGGCCTCCGGCAATTCGTCAATTACAGATCAGGTTCTCCTACCTTCCAAGGGTGGCTTCCATTCCCCAGTCTCTGCTCTGGTAAGCAGCGACTCCCTGTGTTTGCTCGTCTGTCTCTTCCATTTGGGGAGCAGCAGTTTACGCTGTGTCCTCCCTGCTCTTACAGATCCAAGAAGAATCGTTGAATTTTCAGTCTGTTCAGCTTTTTGCTTGTTAGGGCAGAGTGGTGAGTTTCAAGCTCCTTATGTGCAGAACCTGTTGTAGATCTTATTAAATGCCAGTGTCACCGAGAAAGCTTTTTATTCAAGGTGGAGGAATTTAAAATGTATCAAGAGACACTGGATAGCCACTGAGTTCTAATTATTAATGTTTCTCTCTGTCTAGGAGGATCAGAGCAAGTGTGAAGTGCTTGGTTGAAGTGAAGGATGGGATGGGAACTAAGAGCAAGTCTTGCTGCAATCACCAGGCTGCCCAGACAGGATCCTGGCCTCCCTTAAACTTCTATCTCTACAATCTTTAGAAAGGCAACATCCATAATGAAGGAACTACCTTCCCTCAGGCTCTATCCTCTATGTAGCAGTATCTATAAAATGGGTATATTGCTAGTCAGTAAAGCTGCTTGGGGCTTCCCTGATGGTTCAGTGGTAAAGAATTCATCTGCTAATGCAGGAGCTGCAGGTTCAATCCTGGGTCAGGAAGACCCACTGGAGAAGGAAATGGCAGTCCACTCCAGTATTTTTGCCAGCAAAATTCCATGGACAGAGGAGCCTGACAGGCTACATCCATGGGATCGAAAAAGGTTTGGACATGGGCATGACTTAGAGACTAAACGACAAACCTGCTCAGAGTATTTTCTCTGAGTATTTAATGTGTAATTATTTTTCTCCATACACCCCAAGTAGGTATCAAATGCCAGTTCTTTCTTCCTCTGTCTCATTTTTAAATGAATGAATGAATGAATTTTTGGCTGCACTGGGTCTTTGTTGCCACAAGCAGGCTTTCTTTCCCTGTGGTGTGTGGGCTTCTCAGTTCTTTGGCTCCTCTTGTTGCATAGCATGGGGCTCGAGGGCACACGAGCTCAGCAGTTGTGGCACACAGGCTCAGTTGCCCCTCAGTTGCTCAGTGGCATGTGGGATCTTTCCAGACCAGGGATCGAACCCATGTCATTTGCACTGGCAGGCAGATTCTCAACCACTGGGCTACCCGGGAAGTTCCAAGTGCCAGTTTTTTCTATCAGTTAGTTTTTTCTAACTCTCTACTCGTTTTCTGAATAGGAAGAGATGATGTATGATCTGTCCTACATATTGAGAGTTTTAGGAAAATAGGCTCTTCTACCTAGGGAAAAAGTCAAAACCACAGAAAATTTATATCTTTAAGTAAAAATCAGCCAAAGAAATAATACAGTGTTTTCGTGTTGCTGATGATATCGTAGTGTGTGTGTATGTGTGTGTTTTTTTTTTAAACTTCTGCTATAGTCTGGTAAAGGATCTACAACCCTGTGATGAGAGAACTGTGTTCTCATAGAGAATGGAAGAGATAGAAAGCCCGTGCCTCCAAGTATAATAGAAGTGCCTCCTAGCTTTGCGGTATCTCCAGTCAATGAAACCACAAGGTGAGATCATTCGGAACGTTTTATATTAACTTAGGGCAGGCTAGATAAGAGAGAGAAGCAAAACTTTAAAATATAATCTGGTTTAATCAAAACCAGGGAACCATGAACTGTTTGGGACTCAGAAGGAAAAAGGAGAACTTAAAAGCGATGGTAATACACAGGCATCCAATGCTGCTGCTCTGTGACCGCTTCTGCTTGATGGGAAAGCTGTGGGTTTTTTCCCCGAGGTAAAGATAGCCAATCTGATTAGGGATCTGGCTGGAACAGGGAGTGTACTCTGACCCCTGAGAAGGTTTTGCCCTCTCAGGAAGCCTCGCCACATCCTATGTGTACATTGGATGACTAATATTTATTATACAGTCATGTGATGGAACAATGAACAAAGGTTGTTCCTGGTCACTGTAGGTCCGTCACCACAATCGCTGCTCTTGTGGAATGTGACATATTGCCCGCCTCCTAGGACAGTTTTTGAGCCACCAGAAAATGCTATTTTATGAATACAACTCAGAACCCCCCAGGGATGTATTAGGACAACTTATCAAACATATTGCCTGCTCACCCTGACTCTGAGTTGCAAAGGATTCTCCCAACACTTCCTTTGTCCTCGTGGCTGAGTTTTGATTGGCTATGAATGATGTCATGACACTGTTTACTTTTCTTAGTGGAAGCAAGGATTGGAGTGTGGTAAGTGTGTCTACACTGCGTTAGGTAATAGAGAAACTGTACACATAGATCTCAAGCCATGTTGTACTCATTTACTATGAGCCTATATGTGGCAGCTCAATGAAATACACATCATTTGTGTGTCTTCTGTTATTTACAAATTTTGAAAGTTTCTGTTTACCTTGGGTCCTTCCTCTAGGATGCCCTTTCTAAGTTTAGTATTTGAGCCGTATTGTTAACAAGCTGTGTATTTCCACAAACACAAAGCAAATTACTAGGCACAATTTGAAATGAGATTTATAGATAGAGCTCTGTCTTGACCAAGTTTTAAGACAAGTAGGCTTTGTTTATAATTGAGAGTTGAATTGCCAGGTCTTTGCAGCTCATTACCACAAAGCAGAAAATGCCTGGAAAGGAGGCATTTGACTAGGTGATTTTTAGAAAAATATTAACATATCTCATGGGTTTAGAAATATTTCTGGCATTTCAAGAGACATAGAAAATGCTCTTCATAGAATTTACAAGTAACTCTTTAAATAGATAAAGTAGAATGTGTGCAATGCTATTCAGCTAGATAACGTAGATTAGATCAAAAGGTTTTTATGAGAGGAAAATTCTATCAAAATATCTTCAAAGTTTTTTGTTTTTTTTTTACTCTTAAAGAATAATTTCACCCTGCTCCATTATTCCTGCTCCCTGCTTCTGTATTCCAGAAATTTTGGTTGCACAGTCACAAGAAGAACAATAATTTTCACAATTCCTTTAACTACAATTTGGACATAGAATGTCCAATGAAAAATTATGAACTTCAATCAAATGAAAATTTCACTTAAGAATCCAAGGGGCATCCTAAGGCAATGTCCAGCCTTTGGACATTTAATGCTTTTGTATCCTGAGTATTTCAGCTGCATGACAAGCCTCACAAATTGTTGATACTGATGAGAGATATTTCACAAGATTTTAGCATACTCTTTAAGAACATTCATATATTAAAATATCCCTCAAGGTTACTTCTTGTTTCATTGACAACTTTGGCTGCCTCCATGGGATTTCTAGAAGTTGCATTCTTCTTTGAAGGCATTCAACACAACTCACTCACTGGAAACTGCTTTCCTGGACAAAATTCAAAATGTGCTGTCTTTGTCAAACACATTTGTATCCTAAAAGGTAAACTTACATTATATAAACACAATTTTGGATTCTCCCTAGAGTATGTATTGGCTTGTAGACTTTTTAGCTTCTTTAGATAAATACTATTTATAGATATTAACCCAAAATTCCCGGAATAGCTAAAATGTTAAACTTAAGAGATAAAATCACTGTAAAATGTATTTGAAGTTAAGAAATTCTGTAAGGGATTATGAATCACTAATCTTTACTATGCTTTGTAGAATCACAGCTTGGACAAGACCACAAGAACCTAAGGATAACCAGTTCAGTTCAGTTGCTCAGGTATGTCTGACAGTATGCAACCCCATGGGCTGCAGTACGCCAGGCCTCCCTGTCCATCACCAACTCCCGGAGTTTACTCAAACTCATGTCCATTGAGTTGCTGAGGCCATCCAACCATCTCATCCTCTGTTGTCCCTGTCTCCTCCCACCTTCAATCTTTCCCAGAATTGGTCTTTTCCAGTGAGTAAGTTCTTTGCATCAGATGCCCAAAGTACTGGAGTTTCAGCTTCACCATCAGTCCTTCCAGTGAACACCCAAGACTGATCTCCTTTAGGATGGACTGGTTGGATCTCCTTGCAGTCCAAGGGACTCTCAGAGTCTNTTGACACAAATCCGACAT
The DNA here is from genome assembly GCA_006410875.1 of Neotragus pygmaeus. Taxonomy (NCBI): domain Eukaryota; kingdom Metazoa; phylum Chordata; class Mammalia; order Artiodactyla; family Bovidae; genus Neotragus; species Neotragus pygmaeus. Next base: position 153,102 of record SJYV01002700.1, read on the forward strand.
GAGAACATCAGAGAAGCGAGCTCCAGCAGATAGAAAATGTGGTCCTTAAAGGCACCGTGTCACAGTGAGTCACGCCCTGCCACCTGCCTGAGCTCACAGAGCGGGCGAGCTGCCCTGGGCACCGGAAGCGGGCGGGGCCGGAGCCTGGCCAGGGCAGGGACACCTGGCGCCCCCGGCCCCCGAGTCCCAGACGGACCCCAGCAGCTGAACAGCCTCCCTGAACCTGCAGCGTACGGTCATCAAAACGCAGGTGAAGAAGCTGGCGGCCTCCATGTCAAGATCCTTCTATTAGTTTCCGCTTCTCCAGCCACGGTCCCACCTAAATCAAACCCCTGAGATCCAGCTGGAGAGGGTGCCAGCCAGGGGTGGGCCCAGGCCGGGGCTCGGCAGTGCCAGAGAGGCCCGGGTCGCGCTGCTGGAAGGCACAGGGGCCTGCCAGGGGCGGGGTCCAGGCTGGGCCAAGTGAGACCCACCCGGGAAAGGGACGGGCAAGGATCCAACAGAAAGGGCGGCCGGCAACGCCCTGGAGTCGGGGCTCACCCAGGGCCCTGGGAGGCCACAGGGTCCAAACCGAGTCCAGACAGAGCCAGGGACGGAGCCCCGGGAAGCAGGCGGAAAGGCGGGCGCGTCACAGGCTGAGGTGCACAGACGGGATGTGGGCAGCAGAACAAAGACCCCGGGGGATGCCCCCGGCCGGGCCCCCAGACAGAGCTCACGCAGCGGCAGGGACTTTGCAAATGTGATGAAGACTATGGCACTGGGGTGGGGAGATGCGCTCGGATTCCCCAGGGGGGGATGGGGCGGTGGGGTGCGCACCATCATCCTCCCAAGAGGGAGAGGCGGACGGGCCAGAGAACGAGATGTGGGGAGACGGAGGCAGAGGCTGGAGTGTTCTGGGGCGTTGGCCGAGGCCCACAGGCCCCTCCAGAGCCAGGAGAGGCAGTTAGCCGGCCGTCTCCAGCAGAAGGAGCCGCTCTGCTGACCCAAGTGGGCCTGTGACCCACCCGGAGCTCTAGGACAGTAACCTCTGCGGGGTCACTTCCCCAGGTCTGTTACAGCAGCCACAGGGAGTATATTCACACAAAAACCTTCTGTGCTGCTCTGTCCAGGGACGGCCGGCCTCCCCTCCCCTCCGAGGGTCTCCCAGCCCGCCGGTGAGGACACAGCTGGAACGTCCCTGGGATGGCGCAGCTGAGGCTTGCGGTTCCTGACTCAGAGAGGCTGTGCCCCCAGCCCCCAGAGGGGAGGTGGGAAGATGGGGCCCCAGAAAGGATGGTGGTGACCTGCAGGCAGGGCTGCAGGTGCAGGACCAATGATGTGGCCCATCCTCAGCCTGGGGTCACGGAGCAGGGGACAGGGGCTGCCTCCCCGGCGCCTCACCCGGATGAGCACCTGGACAGCAAGCAGCTCCGCATCCCAGAAGGGAATGAGAAGGAAGGGGGGCTCCCCTGTCCCAGGCCCTGGTAAGATCCGAGGGGAGGGAGAGGAGCCTCCAGATATCCCGGACCCCACGCCACCTCCCACCTGCCAACCAGGTTAGGAGCCAAACCAGATTGAGTTCTGTTTCGAGAAACAACAAAATCCAAGTCACGTCTGCAAGAGTCCTGGGACACTGTCACGTGCTGCAGAGCACACAGAAAATTATAACTCATCCCCAGACGTTTTCAGTATCTGGAAACTTCTTCAGGGTCTGCTGTGGAGGGAGGGATGGGAAGGCAGGGCCCGGCACTCTGGTACCCTGACCTGAATGAAAGCAGCGTTAGCTGCCCACCTGGTTTCTGTGTGCATGCTAAGTCACTTCAGTCATGTCAGGCTCTTTGCGACCCTAGGGACTGTAGTGTGAGATTCCACAGCTAAGACCTTGATCCACCAGGCTCCTCTGTCCATGGGACTGTCCAGGCAAGAATATTGGAGTGGTTGCCATGCCCTCTTCCAGGGGATCTTCCCGACCCAGGGATCAAACCTGCATCCCTTACGTCTCCTGCATTAGCAGACGGGTTCTTCACCACTAGCGCCACCTGGGGCGCCCCAACTGGTTTATGCTTCCAGGCAAAGTCTCCTTTAAGTGGCTTTCACACGAAGATCAGCTTGGCATGCAGCTGGAAAGCAGACATGTCCGAGCAAGTGAGCACACGGCCTGGACCAGCACTCCTCGAGTCCAGAGGTGGTGGAGGGGGTGGAGGTCACAGGGATGGGCTGTGGAGTGTCTGCCCACCCACCTGGCTCCAACGGGAACCCAAAGGCATCTGCTGTGGGGTTTCAGAGAGACTTCGGGGAGCATCTGGGGCTGGGTCAGGACAGAGCACCTCCCCAGCCAGGTGTACCCACCCCACCAGGGGACAGGTGGGGCAGGTGCGGCCATGGGCGTCTGGCCCTGGGTGAGCCTGGCACGATCCGCCCCAGCACGGCACCACCACCCCTCGTCCACATGCCCCCTCCAGGGCCACTGACTCCTAGGACCCCTCCTCTCTCCACTGCAGGCCCAGGGAGTGTTAATGACATCAGTACAAAGTCTCCCGAGGATAACTTGCATTTTTAAAAGCTGGGGGACAGTGTTGGCCAGATCCCAGGAATAAGCCTCCCGTGGGAGCAGGTTATGTGCTGGTGTCCGAGACAGACAAGCTGTGGCCAGGGAGGGGCCTGCTTTCCGCCTGGACCCGCCCTCTGCCCCCACATCTCTTCCCCTTCCTTGCCCAGAGCTGATTCCCCTGGAGGACCCAAAATGCCCTTGACGGAGCGCACCCCCGGAACTCCCCCTCCCTCAGTGCGGGCAGCCCAGGTGTGGGATTTCCACAGCTAAGACCTTGAGAGTATGATCACGCCCTTCAAGAACAGAAGCAGCCCACGGTAATTTGCTTTGGAGGTTTTTATCAAAACAGAAAGAATGAAATTAACTTCTTAGAGGGCCAATATTAGTTCAGCATCAAACAAACAGAAAATCACCACCGGCCTTCAAATGAATGTTTTCATCCCACGGCTGCCTTCCTGTCTGATCTAAATAAATAACGAGGTCATTAATAGAAAACACAGCTATTTACCTTAAAGAATAGAATTTCAAATCCCACAAAACAGTTGCCGGTGTTCCAAGCTCTGATGAGAAAAGAATAGGTTTACACCAAATTGTATATTCAATATGTTAATTAAACCAATAAAGAGTAACTGTATTTGAGTTTCCTGATCTAATAATAAAAAAGATATGTTTGGCTGACTATTTAAAGTGCTTGATGGAATATTTTACAAACTTTATTTGCATACTGAATAAATGCCAGACTAACATTTCAAGTTTCAGTAAACTGCTCAGAATTCTGTGGATGAAGAGTTCTATGCAAGTGCGAACAGCCCGCTGTAATTAACTTTTGTTGTTTAGAAAACCAAGGCTATATAAAAGTCTATTTAATCAAACTTCCTTCCGTGTGCTTTTTTTTAAAATTATACTTAAGAAATCTATATACCAAAGGGTCTCATTCCAACCGTAGATGGTGAGATTATTTGACTAACTTCCATAGAAGAATCACAAATTAAAAAGAAGACAATTAGCAAAACTGAATTCTGAGACTCACAGAAAAGCACCAGAGACCATCAGTTTTGATTAATGAGCGCCGCTTGTGAAAACGCTGCCATGTCTACGCTCGGCTGCTGTTGGCTCCACCTCGTCCCTGAAGTGACAGGAGTGTGAAAAGCACGCACCGCACACGTGTGACCGTATCTCACCTCTTCTGCGTCTCGGCCTAACTAAGCCTGAAAGCACCGGACAATAAATCTTACTTCAGTCCTTGAAGCCGGAGGGAAAACAGTGCCTCCAGCCACCACCGCTGCATCACTAATCAGCCCCAAATGTAGGGGCTCAGACGACAGCCCGACTTATCGTGCTCCCTCGAGGGCAGAGCTGGACGGCTCTCAGCGGCGCATCTGGAGGGCACGGCTCCCCGCACACCTTCCCGGCCTCCACCGCAGGATGGCGGGGCGCCCGGGGCGTCTCCCCCAGCGAGCCAGGAGCCAGGGCGCCACTGTGACGCCACGGCCGCCCAGGCCACGGTGCCACTTCCATCGGACGTGGCTCCACCCGGGGCGGAGAGAGCGCCCAGCCCGCCTCTCAACAGGAGGCTCAGCTCGTACCGTGAGGACGGGAGAGCTTGTGGTCCAGGGTCTGCTGGAAGCTTCCATTCCATCTCGCTGTGACCTGCCCACTGCCAAGTCGCCAGCCCCACCTCTGTCCTCAGCTTGAGGCCTGAACAGCCACCGTCACCCCATCTCAGGTGTGGCCCCCAAGCTCCTCGGACCCCATTCCTAAGTGTCAGGGGCTAAACAGCATCCCCAAATTCACGCCGAAGCCCTTATCCTGGTGACTCAGATGGGAAAGAATCTGCCTGCATGTGGATTGGAGACCCAGGTTCAATCCCCGGGTTGGGAAGATCCCCTGGAGACTGGAAAGGCTACCCACTGCAGGATCCTTGCCTGGAGAATCCCATGGACAGAGGAGCCTGACGGGCTACAGTCCACGGGGTCAGAGAGTCAGATGCGACTCAGTGACTAACACCCTCCCCAGAGCCTCACGGGGTGGCTGCATCCGGACACACTGTCTTTAAAGAGGTCACGGTAAGCCAGGGTCCCTAGGACGGCCCTAATCCCCTATGACTGGAGTCCTGATAAGAGGAGATGAGGATGCAAACACACGGGGAGGATCACGGGAGGATCACGGGGAGGATCACGGGAGGATCACGGGAGGATCACGGGAGGATCACAGGGAGGATCACGGGAGGATCACGGGGAGGATCACGGGAGGATCACGGGAGGATCACGGGAGGATCACGGGGAGGATCACGGGAGGATCACAGGGAGCATCACGGGAGGATCATGGGGAGGATCACAGGAGGACATTGTCAGCCAAGGAGCGAGGCCTCGGGAGGACCCAGCCTGCCCACAGCTTGACCTCCAACTTCCAGCCTCCAGAATCGTGGGAAAATCCATTACTGTGGCATTAAACCCCCAGCCTCTGGTTTTGCTATGCAGCCACGCTGACCGATACACCAAGTCAAATCAACTCTTCCTGCATGCGTGCTAGGTCGCTTCAGTGGTGTCTGACTCTTTGCGACCCTATGGACTGCAGCCTGACCCTATGGACTGCAGCCCGCCAGGGTCCTCTGTCCATAGAATTTCCCAGGCAAGAATCTTGGAGTGGGTTGCCATTCCCCTCTCCAGGGGATCTTCCCGACCCAAGGACTGGACCAGCGTCACCTGCATTGCAGGTAGATTCTTCACCACTGAGCTGCTGGGGAAGCCCTCAGTTCCTCATACCTGCAATCTTAGGAAACGGACACATCTCTTCGCCTGGAGGAACTCATAGTGACCCCTCCTCACCCCCANATAAAGCAGAAATAGATGGTGCAGCCAAATAGATAAAATAAACAAACCAGATCAGGTCTTCCCTTTAGAAGTCCTCATATCCACACCCTCCATAGTCCCCTAGACTGTTAACTCCAATGAAGGCAGAGACCCCATCGATTTTATTCATCCTCTGATTCATCTTACTGAGCCCAGAGTCTGACGTAAGGCAACCCCATGTAAGTATATGTTTAATAAAAGAATAAATGAGTTGTATCCAGAAGCTAATGGGGAGCTACTAATGGAAGTCATGTAACATAGTGGCATGAGCTTTCTTTCCCTTATTATTCCATCTAGAAACATACATCTGGTAGCAATGGGGATATGGATCAAAGGAGACCATGTAAGAGGCCATGTGCAATAATTCAAGTAAGGAGTAATGAGGGGATGAAATAGAGTGATGCTAAGGATACTGGTGGTGGATACATCAAGGCGGGGTTAGCCTTGATAGTTGGATAATGAGGAAGGTGAAGAAGCAAGAGGAGTTGATTATTTTCTGAGTTCTGGTTTTGTATTTTCCCAACTAAGTCACGTGGGAGGAAGAGCAGTCTCTAGAGGCAAACCATGAGTTCAGCTTTAACAGGTTGTGCCAAGTATGACTATGGATGGTAAGATGGGGAGATGCTCATGGGGCAGTTAGCAGACCAGGTCTGGAGCTGATGCTGCAGACGTTGTTACTGACTCCTCAACGTCCATCCTACTACTCTTGCAAAGCGATTCAGGAAATGGACCTCATCTCAAAGGAAAGCCTGATTGATCTGAGAGTGTTGATCCAAAAATCATCCTACTTGTTAGAAATTAGTTCAGGGAAAGTCACATGATCTAATTTCCATCAGTGAGAGGCAGTAAGGTGTTTGCAGGTGGCTCCTAGGAAAGGCATAGGAAGCCAGGCTTTCTCTCAATGGATTTGGATGAGGAAGCCTACAGCCTCAATGCTCCTTACAGTTTTCCTGCAGCGAAAAAGGTACCAAGCCACAGGCTGAGGCCCACACTGAGGACTGGAGAGTGGAGAGCGAGAAGCTGTGTCCTTGATGATGATGTTGAATCTATGCACCAGTCATCTTGGAAGTTTTTTCCGTCTCTTGATGGCCTCTCACAGGAGCATTCACGTGTCTTTTTATGATCATTGGGTGAGGATCTTGTTAATGACAGTTGAGAGCATCCTAAATTAAACAGCTGAAGCTGCACATTTGTTGGTCACCAGCCACTGGGTGACAGCTAACGCTGAGGATATTATTACCTGGGAAACACTGGCTGAAAATAGAGTTCTAGGCACATTAGGCACATTATACTTACGGTTGCATCCAATTTTAACCTACGACTCAAGAGGTTTTTTAATCAAACTCGATCTTATTAAGGCTATCCTTTAATTGAGAGGCTCTGTGACTCTGAAGAGTCTACAAATCACAGCCTTTCTGTGTTTCAGTGAGCTGAATGGTGAACTGGGGGGGATATAGTTGGTCTACACAGTGACTATACACTTAACATCTATATGAACAGGTTCAGGTTTGTAGGGCTTGAAGCATATATAATCTTGAGAAGTGAAGTGAAATGAAAGTCTCTCAGTTGTGTTCAACTCTTTGTGACCCCATGGACTACACAGTCCGTGGGATTCACCAGGTCAGAATACTGGAGTGGGTAGCCCTTCCCTTCTCCAGGGGATCTCTCCTACCCAGAGAGTGAACCTAGGTCTCCCGCATTGCAGGTGGATTCTTTACCAGCTGAGCCACCAGGGAAGCCCCATAATCTTGAGAAGCTCCATTAAAAACTGGGTATTGAGCCTTGCAAGGAAACAGAACATGTGAGTGGCCCTAAAGCTTCAAGGCATATCTTCATCTGCTTAACTTTCAGGCTGTTGTGTGGAGCGAGTAAGATAAAGCATGTGACATTAGCACATGGTTCAGTAAAGCTTAGCTGGCATGATTAAGAATATCTTAACATATAATTTAGATTTAAACTATGGTGATCCACTGATATCTGTATTTATTTAATTTGTATGTTGCTATTTTAAGCTCTTTCCCCCACTTTTGAGCAGAGTTCTTGCTCTCTCTTCCTCATTCTGTCTATAAGGCCCATTTCTCCAGTAGGCATAAGAGAAAGGTACCTTGGGCCCATGATAATATAGAAGCACACAAAAAGGTTTTTATTTCTTTTAAAATCAAATGAAAAAATAAGCTTTCAGGTTAAATAATTAATATAGTCACCTTTATTCCAATGCTGTAGTAACATCTAATTTTTAATATCTTGTTATGGAAAAAGAGGCTTCCCTGGTGGCTCAGAGGTTAAAAGGGGTCCGCCTGCAATGCGGGAGACCCGGGTTCAATCCTTGGGTTGGGAAGATCCTTTGGAGAAGGGAATGGCAACCCACTCCAGTATTCTTGCCTGGAGGATCCCATGGATGGAGGAGCCTGGTGGGTTACAGTCCATGGGGTTGCAAAGAGTCGGACATGACTGAGCAACTTCACTTTCACTTATGGAAAAAGAAACCTGCAAGGCAAAAGTGCCCAGGGCCCACAAAAGTCAGAATCATCTGTGTGTCTTCTATTGGCTTCTCCCTTTTAGTCAACATTTTTTTTCTTCTCCATTACTTTCTATAGCTTCATCTCTTCCTTCCCTCTCCCCACTCTTTCTCCTAACTCTAGCATTTTCTGGCTTATATCCATATGACACTTTCATGTAAAATGAAAAAAATAAAAAACAAGCATTTTCCTTGTGCTAGCTTTTCTTTTCTGTCTCAAGCCTTTTAATTCCTTAGGTTATCAGCTTTCAGAGTGAAGACACATAATCCCTTAGAGAATGGAGAACTCAGAATAGAAAGTTTGAGACACACCTTCTGAAACTGCAGCCTCTTGAAAGCCTGATTCCTAGCAAACAGTGTCACCACTCTGCTTTTCATATTGGAACGCGGTGTAGACGATGAACATTAATTAGGATTATCGAGCCAGGGAGGCTTACCGCACTGTGACAGATCACAAGAAAGAGAATGCCGCTTCTTTTTTTGGCTGCAATTCTGAGTGTCATGTATGTATTAATTCCTGGACTCAAGCCAAGTTACTTTAGGGTGAAATGCAGTCTATTATTTTTCGGTCATATTGGGTAGGGATGGAGGCTATTATTTTAGGTTAGTAAGAAGGTAGGTTGGGTTAATTTCAGATGATCAAGTTTCCTATTATGAGCCTTCCTTTACAAACTAATTTTGGAATGTTATCATTTACAGTTCATGCTTACAGAGAACTTAATGTTGGAAGCATTCCTTAGTTCAAGGGGATTTCACACCTAGGTGGTTTTCAAGTTTTATTGTTTTCCAGCTTGCTTGTCTGACTTAGAGACTCTATTGCTTTTTCAATTTCACAAACGAATGAGTTAAAGAAAAAAGCATACACACCAAAAACAAATCAGTACTTAACCCCCTCTTCCAACAACTCCACTGTCCCAAAGGAGATATACATAAAGGAAGAAATAAAGTGGGAAGTTTCCTGTTTCATAAATGCCTTGAATTCAAATTATATCTTAAAGACAGATTGAAAACAAAGGCTATTATGAATAACATACAGATCATTAAGATCGTAATCTCAACTCTGGCATATAAGTCTTTGATTTACTGTAGAAGTTCACACTGATTATCCAGGATGATTTCCAGATGTTTACTCTCTGCATGTAATTAAATTTTAGTAAAAATTATAACTGACTCAGTTGCTTTAAAAAAAGAACTGTCAACAGAAATATGGAAGAAGTTTTCAGTGCGATATATTTTTTCCCTCATGGTATCACTTCTCTCATGACAGAAATCTCCTTCCTCAAATATTTCTGACTCATTTAAAAACCCACCCCTGATTTTAACCAGAGAAGAGAAAGCTGCTCTGAGAAATGTGATGGATTTGGTCGCTTCAAGTCTATCATTTGGGAGGAAACTGCCACAAAATTTTCATGACAGAACAGAAATTGGCACAAGTAAATTATTGAGTCTGTATTCACAGACGTAAGAGGGAATAGAAAAATATGACAATGGCCAGTAAAATGAAATCTTCAGGGAGTATCAAAGTATCATGGAAAAACAGGATATGAGCATTGTCTTTTTATGTGTTGGGAATTGAAATTTATAAGTTTGGGAAAATCTATGCAATATATCAGCTAGAATGTGAGTATAATGTACAATAGCAAATGAAGAGACAGATGCCATGTGATGGAAAAAGAACAAAAGTCAGGCCAGAAAATAGTTCAAAGATTCATATCATGAAGAAATCATTTAAATATATTAGAAAGAAGGAGATGGCAGGGTAATCAAATACAGAGAAATAAAGCAGAGGGGAAACACAGAGAGAAGAAGAAGGAGGCACAATAATTTGACAAGAGAGGAAAGATGAAAAGGTAGAATGAGAGTGAGCAGCAGGCAGTGGTTCTTAATGACCTGTTTCTCATGAAAAATGCATTATCCTAGAAGGGAATGATTTTCCTCCTCCCTCACACTACTTTGATTTGTGGGTCTGCAACACACCAAGCCCACTGGGATGCAGCCGATGGATTCAGAGCCTCCAGAATGATCAACCAGAGACTGCCATTCCAGACACCAAATGCAGTGTAAATAATTAAATATCAATGCAAGTCAACTAACATGGATGAAGTGTGTACCTTCAGGATGAAGCAGGCATCAACATTGTGACAGAGTGTAGGGTCTTGACAGAAGTGTAAAAATCCAAAGGAACCAAAATAGTGATTATGGGTTGAGGGGTGGGGGGACTCAAAAAGGGTAAATGTAACTTAACCAGGAAGTTCTTAAGCTTATTCTGAATAGCAGACTTTGCATATTTGATGAAAGCTTCAGGCTTTTACCCAGGAAAATGCACATTTGTGTGTATAAACAAAATTCAGTTTATGTCAGAAGGTTTATCGATCCCCTGAAGTCTGTGTTCCTCCTATTGTAAAATCTTAGAGTTCTGAATTTAATAAAGATACAATTTTTAAATAGACCACTATTTAAATTGCTTACTGATTCACTTCAGTTACAATCTCAGGAGTTATTATAATTACTGAATTTTAACTAAAGAGGGAGGCACAGATGTTGTCCCTCTGTGAAAACTTTATTCAAATAATGACTTCCTCAATCTTCCAGTTGGATTTTTTGTTCATGTATTATTTATACCTTGTTCTGTTCTAGAAAAAAAATTCCACTCATATATGCATATAATACAAAATAACAAGATAAGTACTTAGAGAAATTGGGGTGAAATAAAAGCATAGGTAAAACCCCCACAAAATCCAGAAAAAAATTAGCAGAGTATATAGTCTCATGGTAGACATCAGTTATAGTTTTGTAACTTTGTAGTAGCCAAAGCTAAGACAAAGGCTTAATTACAAGATTTATAACAATCTATAAAATAAAAACTGATTATATGTTAGGCTGCAAGTAACCGATAGTACAACTAATGCTTTAAATGAATCAGTGGTTATTTTTATTGCTTACCAAGAAATACGTAGGTGGGCATTTGTTCAGTCATGTTATCAGAGACCCAGGCTTTCTCTATCTTCCCTGCTATCCTTAGGGTGTTGAGTTTAGCCTCGCTGCCTCAAGTGGGCTGCTGCAACTCCAGACATCACATCCATAATCAAGGTAGAGAGAAAAGGTAAGGGATAGACTAGAGAGCTCTCCTCTCACATGTATTTTTCATCAGGAAAGCAATCGCTATCCTAGAGGCTTCCTTGCACACTTCTTTCTGTTTCATGGCCATAACTGGATCATATGATTTCTCCTTCACTACAAGAGAGACTAGAAAAGTGACCATTGCCTTTTTCAGCCTTTACAGAGAAAGGAGGGCAAGCAAAGGCCTTGAGAATGGCTTTGGGTTAATGTCTTATGCACACAGTATGAACAGTTTTTCCTGATGTAGAACGGCCTCACTTCTGGCATCAAAAGGAGGATACTGTGTCATTCCTCAGACTTTGCCCTAAACATCAATGGCTGCAGTAAATAAATGCAGCAGTAAGTATCATAGCATCCCATGGAACTTTACGTTTCTTTCTATAGGCCGATAGTTTAGGCTAAGGCACGAATTTGGAAAAGGGAGGCCTACAAGGAGTCAAAACTCGAGTCCACAGCCTTGTTATGATCTTGTTTAATCCAAGGGCAACATTTAGCCTATTTACAGTAATGTATGGGTGGCAATGCTCTTGAACTACTCCTTTGTAAGTATCAGTTCCCACAACTGGACTTTGAATGAGAATGAGACCACAGAAGTGAAAGGCTGTAATCTCCAGCACAAACCTACCTGGACCGTGAAAACCTACATTGCTGGTAAGAGCAGATACAGATGCTTTAACAACCTACTAGTGAGAGAGGAGGGTTAAGTGCTCCTTATACAAATTCAGAAGCATAACCAAGACGTATGCCTGACGGACAGATGTTCTCTGGTGGAGATGAGCCTCAAGAAGAGGTCATCATTCTTTCCACTCTATTCCCCTAGCACTTTGTCTCTATGATTGCGTGTGCAGCCCAGATTTATGTAACTCTATTACTGCTTATACGTCTACTCATTTTGCAGCCTCAGACCATGTTATTTTTCATATAATAGGTATATTCTTAGAAATATCTAGAAAAACGATTCTTTCATTGAACAGTGGGTGGCGGTTGCTTAGATGTTTGAAGGAATAACACTGCACAAAGAAATCAATGATAACTTCCTTCATGCTATTTTTCATAGTAATGACTTAAAATAAGCATTATTTGTGAATTCTTACTGTTTAAAGATCGGAATATTAGCTGCAATGGTTTAGACACAAAAGGATAAAAGTTCAAGGGAAGAAAGATTACTTTCCTTTGAAGAAACTGTGAACTAGCTGAAGGGAGGGGCATATAAAACATGTATCTGAGGAAGGAAACCAGAACATTTACAAACGCTGTTTTTAAAATTATTTCTGGCTGTGATGGGTCTTTGTTACTGTGCATGGGTTTTCTCCAGCTGCAGCGTGTGGGCCCTGCTCTCCAGTGGCGGTGCTTGGGCTTCTCATTGCAGGGGCTTCTCTTGTTGCCGAGCACGGGCTCCAGGGCGCGCGGGCCGCAGTAGTTGTGGCACACAGGTCCAGCTGCCCCATGGCATGCGGCATCCTCCTGGACCAGGATCCAACCCATGTTCCCTGCACTGGCAGGTGTATTCTTAATCACTCGGCCACCAGGGACGTCCCACTGTTGTTTTAATAAAGGGTAAATTTGACATTCAGCAGAAAAAGGGTACAATTACGTTATAATGTTTTTGTGTCGATTTCCATGTTTAAGGGCTTCCTTTGTGGCTCAGCTGGTAAAGAATGTGCCTGCAATGTGAGAGACCTGGGTTCGATCCCTGGGTTGGGAAGATCCCCTGGAGAAGGGGAAGGCTACCCACTCCAGTATTCTGGCCTAGAGAATTCCACAGACTGTATGGTCCATGGGATCTTAAAGAGCTGGTCACGACTCAGCCATTTTCATTTACTCACCATGTTTAAGGTTTTCTGCTTGATAAAGAAGATTAAGGTCTATGACCTGCATTATAATCGGAGGTGTTCCATAAATAAAAAGAGTTGGTGAATAGAGTCACTTGATAACAAATTTTAAACTATACCTGTGAAATAGATTCTTCATCATGTATAATCAAGATACATCTTTTGCATTGATTGTGGGTTCCCTGGTGGCTCAGTCGGTAGTCCACTTGCAATGCGGGAGACCTGAGTTCGATTCCTGGGTCAGACAGCTCACTCCAGTATTCTTGCCTGGAGAATTCTAAGGACAGAGGAACCTGGTGGGCTACAGTCCGTGGGGTCACAAAGAGTCAGACACGACTGAGTGACTCAGATCAGTTCCGTTCAGTCACTCAGTTGTGTCCGACTCTTTGTGACCCCATTGACTGCAACACGCCAGGCCTCCCTGTCCATCACCAACTCCCAGAGTTTACTCAAACTCATGTCCATTGAGTCAGTGATGCCATCTAACCATCTCATCCTCTGTCATCCCCTTCTCCTCCTGCCTTCAACTATTCCCAGCATCAGGGTCTTTTCAAATGAATCAGTTCTTCGCATCAGGTGGTCAAATTTGACTAACTTTCAACTTTCACTTTTTTAGATTGGAAACGAAACATAATCTGTTAATTGTCTTTTTATTTCTGTAAACATTAAAGAGGCATTCCCATCTTATTTGGGGTTTAGGAGCAAATGGAAAATGACATCATATAAATTACACACTAAACTGCAAGAATAATAGCAAATGAAAGATGAACAAGACACGTGGGGAGAACAAAGAAGCTTATTTATTGGCACCGAAAGTTAAAGAATTATGGGATGGGATGTCAGAAGTGTCAGTTAGCTGGAGAGCATGAAATCTGGGCAAAGAACTTCAGATTTCATATGCTAAGAAACAGTGAAAGTATTTTTAAAAAATCCGACTATTGGATTATAAAATATTTGAGAGTAATGACTGACTTCCAGGTTTACTTTTATTCACTTGATAAACATTATGAGACTATGGGGTATCAAAAATAAATAAAAAATAAAAATAAGAAAATAACTCCTCTATGGTCCTTGGTCTGCTAGAGAAGAAATTATTTTTAAACAAAAAGCTGTCATACAAGGTGGACTGTTTTAAATTCCATGGCAGGAATACAGGTCAAATTCCAGGGGTTCTGCTATATGAAGGAGTTTCCCAGCTATAGGGCATCAAGAAAGGCTTCCTAGAGAAGGTGACATCTGAGCTAGGGAGATGGGAAGAAGAACATCCTAGGGAGAAGAAACAGAGTAGCTAAAATGTTGGTGGCAGAAAATAGAGGCGTATGTTTAGAGGTTAGAAACCAATTCAGTTTTTCTGGTCCATGAGAGCTCATTAAGTGGAAAAATGAGAGATAAGATTGAAAACCTTAGGTTTTCAAGAAACTGTTAGGTTTAAATGAAGGCACTTGGACTTCATTTGGTAGATAGTGAGGACTATCAATGGTTTTTTGAGTCCTTTACAGAAACAGGATATATGTTTTCTGAGTGGAAGAGGCAGCAAATGATAGGAATCAAGCTATCATTCTGTATACTTTGACGAGCCCGACACTGTCTTGTTGGTCAGTCACTAAGTCATACCCTACTGTTTGTGACCCCACGGACACATGTAGCACACCAGGCTTCTCTGCTCTCCACTATCTCCAGGCATTTGCTCAAATTCACATCCACTGAGTCAGTGATGAGTGATGCTATCTAACCATCTCATCCTGTGCTCCTCCCTTCTCCATTTGCCTTCATCTTTCCAAGCATCTATTTATTCCAGTATAGATGGCAATCTTTTTAAATTGGCTATTAGAGACATACATGAGCAAGGAAGCCATCTAGGAAAGTTATTGAGAATGTCTGACATCTCCGGGGAACAAACAAAGGATGGACCCGGTATGCTTTGTTGGCACTCATTATCCATATCCACCTCCTTCCGCATGCCCCCTGCGTTACAGAGGCTGGAAGGATAACATTTACATTTCTCTGCTCTCTTGCTCCCAAGGGTTGAGATGCCTCCCATGAGATTTAGAAGATGAAATGCAGGTGGAGGCCAATTTTATTTCTGCATCAGTGATAGATTCTGGCAGAAATGAAATTCTGCAGTGGCTGGACTTCACATCCCACTGTCTTGTGAGCAGCTTCATGGATATGGAGCACCCGCGAAGTTGACAGTGGTTCCTTGACCTCTGGGTGTTTGACAGTGAACTCCTGCCCTCTTGTTCAGAGTTACAGGGTTATAACCTCAAACCTAGCAGTGCCACTGGCCTTGCATCTAACAGGACTTCCTCACTCACATTTAACTCTTTCAATCATTTCGTAGCTCTCAATCCCCTGTATTCAATTCCTTTCTCCCTGAGGTACCTAAAACGGTCTGTTTCCTGCACTGAACCTTGACAGGAACAAGGGACTAAGAAACTTGCATTGCAGAGGGAGATAGTCATTCAAGGCAGACAAATCACTGTGGGCTGGAAGAAAAGAAATTGAAGTCAGAGGGCTTCTGGCACTCCCAAGGGCACCAATGTCCTTTTTGCCCCATCTATTTTGTCCTTTTTGTCACATCTATTTGAAGAGGAAGGAGAGCAAGGTAATATTTATCCTGCACAGCTGTGTACTCAACTAAAAGTAGGGAGTGCCATTAAGGAAGGGGGCACGGAAAGATGTGGGAGAACAGTTAATACTTTCAGTCACATCACTGTAGCACCCAGTCTTCCCTCATATGGAGACTGGCAGTTTCCCTTTTCTTGGCCTCTCAGACACCACCCTCATCCACGATTATAACCTTAATGCTACTGCTTTTGTCATTTTTTGGTTATGTTACCCTCTCTCCCTTCCCGGGGCATTTTTCTTGGAGTAATTCTCCCAGCAATAGTTACTTTAAAATTCTCTATCAGTCTACCTCTGACCACCTAAATTTCCCCTCTCACTTGTCTACCTAAAAATTGAACATCCCTCAGGCCAAACTTCCGTAAAGTCTTCTTCTAGAGTCACCCTGAATTTCTAGGTCCTGTCCCCCAAAGGGCTTCAGGTTGTATTGCCCTTCTCCTGACCCACCTTTCTATTCTTCCTTCCAGAAGTCCAATAGTTCTTGAAAATATCTTCCATGAAGACTTGTTGGACTAACGGCAGCCCTCTGTATACCTCAGATGACTCTCCATCCAATGTCCCTTCTGCTGTGCCTTACCAGGGCTGAAAAATACTTTCTGTAATATAAACTGCATCTCTTACAATTTTGCCAGTATTCTTTCAGAGTTATTTTTAATCTGTGAGTTTTCTCCAACCACATATATATTTTTTTTCCTTTTCCACTTTTTCCATTCTTATATTAAAGAAGCTCAGGGACTGAAGCCATCTGACCATAGAAATAGATGAAGAGAGACTAAATTCACATATTCTGTTGATAAAGTTTCTCTCTTGGTTTTCTTCCTCCTGCATCTTCTGGGACCAATCATGGCTCTTACCTACAACACCTTGGGCTTCCCAAGCTTCAGGCTTAGAGATGCAACCAGACAACTGACTTACCGTGCCACTCCCTCGAGAAATTCCCTGGCTGTAAAAGCTCCTATTGCCTGAACAGAGTGAGGATGGTTTCCCTTGGAAGTCAAGAATCAGTTCGATATAATTCAATATCTAATCTCCAGGCAACAGGACAAGGAGAGGGGCATCTTCTGTGTCTTCAGCATTTACGATAGTCCAGGTTATGCTGTAACAAACAACCTTCAAATATGAGTGACTTTAAACCAAAAGCGTTGATTTCTTGTTCATGCTACTTGTCTCTTGTAGGTTGGCAGGGAAACCCTGACATTATAGTTATTTAAAGGCTCAGGCTGATGGAGAAACTACCGTATTGAATACTGACGGTCCCCATTCCCCAGAAAGCCTTGCATCAGTAATTCAACACTCTAGCCAGGAAGAGACCCATGTCACTTCCATTCATTGGCTAGAACTAGTCACATGGCTCTGCCCAACCACAAGGAGACCGGGAAGTGCAATCCGCTTTGTTCTTAAAAGGGTGGAAAACTGAAACTATTTAGAGGACAGCACTAATAATATCCACAAAATCTAGCCAATTGTAATGATTAATATTCACAAGCCACTATGTGACCCAGAATAACTTGAGGCAATTGCAATCCACATTTCTAAACCTCTTTGTGTTTCAATCAAAGGAAATCACTTTCAACATTTTGCTCCTAATTACTGTGTATCCCTCTCAAATTGTTCCTACTTCAAGGTAAAAGGTTTTGAGAGCACTGGTACAAACTCCCAGGCCTGCCTCAGCTTCCTTGTGTAACATGCTCGGCACTGGCCCTCCTTGAGTGTCCTCCCCACCCCTCCTGTCAGCCCCAGCCTGCCCGCTGCTCTTGCCCATCACCCTGGGAGCAGCTTGCATGCATCACTGTTTCAGTGGATGGCAGCAATACACAAGGGCACCTCATTGTTGGAAAGGAACTGCCTTCTGCCTGCCAAGGACAAATGCAGACACACAAAGCAATATCAAGCAAGACTTCACATCAAAGGGAACCCTGCCTGGGCTTGCCAAGAGCAGGGCTGCGTCTGAGCCTCTCCCTTCAGCCTTGTTAGTATTCTTAGGGCCCACGGGGCCTGGGGTGTTCCTGCCAGGCCCTCTCCCCATTCACCCAGCACTCCTGTTCGCTCTGACACCTAAAGCTCAGACTCTCTCTGAATCCGGCCCCAATCACTTCAACAGAGCAGAATGCCAAGTGTTTAAAAATGTTGGATGATTAGGAAGGAAAATCCATGAGAAAGATTTACCCTGTGAACTCTGTTTGAGTAGGAGAACCAAACACTTCACTCCATGTGTTCAGTGCGAGAACACAGAGAGTTAAGTCCCAGCCTAGAGCTTAAGGGGGAAAAGCACAGCAGGGAAACTTACCTCCTAAGGAAGGAAGGATGCTCTGGGAACAGAGGTTGGGGACCATTAGAACCAATGCTGAAATGGAGACTGGCTGTCCTAGGCACTCACACCTAGATGGCGAGAAGTGGCTTCCAGAGAAACTTCTAGTTCTATTTTTGAATCAACACAGGGCGTTCAGGTTCCATTCAGGAAAAGAAAAAAGTCTCTGTTTTAGAAAGAGGATGAGGAAAAAATATAAAAAGGGACTACCAGTGACAGACAAAGGGAAAGAAACTATTTTAGAAAACAAGTGAGGCATTCTGATCTGGATGCTAAAGAACTCTTTCGCAAAGCTGCATTAATCATCAAAATAAGAAGATTTTGAAAGTTGTAAAGCCAAAGATTGTGAGAGATGGAAGGGGAATTTATAGATTTTTAAAAAAAATTGTTTTGAGTTAAATTTCTGAGACTCTGGGATGTCAAAGGACTTTTTGTCACACTGATTTGTGACAAAGCAGTGGCTAGAACCCTGAGCTCCTGGCTCCCAGATTTGGTGGAGCAGACCTAGACATGGAATGGGATCAGGGGGAAGGTCTGAAGCTTCATCAAGTACAGTATTTTTAACACATGGCTTCATCCCTTTGACTAAGATCTTCCACTGTGGCCAAGCCTACTGCCCTGTTCCAACAGCTTCCCAGAACGGTAGTAATTAGAGCAAAAAAATAAATAAATAAAATAAAATAATGGCTAGGGCCCAGAGAAAATGTCACAGTTCTAGAAGTGGGAGGAGGTAGAGATAATGTCTTTATATAATTTCCTACTTCATGTGACTGTGTATCCATGGAGAGAGCTCAAGCTTTCCATGATGGGGAAAAAAAAATTGACATCATTTACTAACCTCCCACTGAAAGGCAACATTTCTTTCACTATGAAGGCAAGCAACAAACTAAGACAGTATTTGCAGAACTTGGACTTTGTCACTAATAAAAATACAAAATATTCTCATATTATATCAGTTTAGCAGCTATCTTGGTATATCTTTATCCTCATTCAAGTGAAGTTGCTCAGTCATGTCCGACTCTTTGCAGCCCCATGGACTGTAGCCTACCAGGCTCCTCTGTCCATGGGATTTTCCAGGCAAGAATACTGGAGTGGGTTGCCATTTCCTTCTCCAGGGAATCTTCCCAACCCAGGGATCGAACCTGGGTCTCCTGCTTTACAGACAAATGCTTTGCCCTCTAAGCCACCAGGGAATTCCTTAATTACTCCTTTGCAATTATGGTAGTCATTTGATCTGCCACTGGAGCTTGTTATTCAGTACTTAATAAATAAGCACATATATGGCTATGTTACAGATTTTTATAAATACTTTGAAAACAAAATTTTATCATAATTAGATTCCCTTGTAATCCTCTGTATTTTATGTTATTTTATGCAGTTAAAGGCATTGTTCTGAGAAGGGACCCATAGACTTCATCTGGCTAGCAAAAGGGTCATGGCATGATGGCTGGGAACCCTTGACATATAAGGGGGGAGTAAGTGTCAGGTTGCTGACGGGCACCCATGTTACTCGAGCCCATGTCTCTGTGCCATCACCCTGTGGGCTCAGAGTGACAGAGATGCTCACTTGTCATTCCGGACTGGAGAGCTGCCAGTGTCTCTTGTTTGAGATTCTGGGATGTGCCAACATTTGAAAGCTGGTATGACTATATTACAAACATGACAGAAAAGAATCCATTGTTTGGCATTATTATTAAAATGAATGCTCATAGGGATTTGGTGACATTTATATTAAGAGGGCTGTATTCACATGTCTCAAGGAAGTTTTTTTCCCAGGGAGTTGGCATTCCAAAATCCATTCAAAAGGAAGTCAGATTTTTCAAAGATGGCAAATGTTGGTTTGGCATGGCAAATAAATGTTTAGAAAGAATGAAATTTTAAAATACCCAGGCACCATTTTCCACCTCTCCAATAGGCAAAGAATTTTAAAGATGACAGTTCACAGGAATGGTGGGGTGTAATGAAATGGGTGCTTTCGTAGGCTACCCACAAGACCAAGAGTTGGCATAACTTTTCTAGATGGCAGTTTGGACTCTATATTTTCAAGGGTTTTTACCCAGTAATTTCACTTCCAGGAATTCAATCCCTATACACAGAATTACAAGATATTCTTTCAAGGATATTCATCAAAATATTATTTATAACAGTCAAAACTGGGAAACAACATGAATGCCAACAATATGAGGTTGGTTAAAGAAATTATGCTACCTCTGCAGGGCACGCTATTATGTAGCTAATTTTAAAAAATAACCATTCTCAAAATATTTAATGATATGGGAAAATGCATGAATATAATGTTAGACTTAAAATGCAAGACATAAAACTGCATGTGTAAAATAATCCTGTTTTTTAGATTCAAAAATAGTCACTGTATTTCTTTGTAATCTTATTTATATGCATTTGCATGTAGAGCATATACGTGTTTAAAAGAAAAATTTGGGAAGAAAGGCATCAAAGTGTCAGTCCAAATTGGCAGTCTTTGAGTGGTTGTGTTTAAATCCTGTATTTTAATTTATTGATTTTATTATATTTTGTCTGTGGTTTATTCTGACATTAAATNTTAAAGGCATTGTTCTGAGAAGGGACCCATAGACTTCATCTGGCTAGCAAAAGGGTCATGGCATGATGGCTGGGAACCCTTGACATATAAGGGGGGAGTAAGTGTCAGGTTGCTGACGGGCACCCATGTTACTCGAGCCCATGTCTCTGTGCCATCACCCTGTGGGCTCAGAGTGACAGAGATGCTCACTTGTCATTCCGGACTGGAGAGCTGCCAGTGTCTCTTGTTTGAGATTCTGGGATGTGCCAACATTTGAAAGCTGGTATGACTATATTACAAACATGACAGAAAAGAATCCATTGTTTGGCATTATTATTAAAATGAATGCTCATAGGGATTTGGTGACATTTATATTAAGAGGGCTGTATTCACATGTCTCAAGGAAGTTTTTTTCCCAGGGAGTTGGCATTCCAAAATCCATTCAAAAGGAAGTCAGATTTTTCAAAGATGGCAAATGTTGGTTTGGCATGGCAAATAAATGTTTAGAAAGAATGAAATTTTAAAATACCCAGGCACCATTTTCCACCTCTCCAATAGGCAAAGAATTTTAAAGATGACAGTTCACAGGAATGGTGGGGTGTAATGAAATGGGTGCTTTCGTAGGCTACCCACAAGACCAAGAGTTGGCATAACTTTTCTAGATGGCAGTTTGGACTCTATATTTTCAGGGGTTTTTACCCAGTAATTTCACTTCCAGGAATTCAATCCCTATACACAGAATTACAAGATATTCTTTCAAGGATATTCATCAAAATATTATTTATAACAGTCAAAACTGGGAAACAACATGAATGCCAACAATATGAGGTTGGTTAAAGAAATTATGCTACCTCTGCAGGGCACGCTATTATGTAGCTAATTTTAAAAAATAACCATTCTCAAAATATTTAATGATATGGGAAAATGCATGAATATAATGTTAGACTTAAAATGCAAGACATAAAACTGCATGTGTAAAATAATCCTGTTTTTTAGATTCAAAAATAGTCACTGTATTTCTTTGTAATCTTATTTATATGCATTTGCATGTAGAGCATATACGTGTTTAAAAGAAAAATTTGGGAAGAAAGGCATCAAAGTGTCAGTCCAAATTGGCAGTCTTTGAGTGGTTGTGTTTAAATCCTGTATTTTAATTTATTGATTTTATTATATTTTGTCTGTGGTTTATTCTGACATTAAATAAAGCAGTAAGACATTGTGTTTTAAATGATGAGTTGGTGCCACCAGGGCTGATCTCTGTTCGCAGGGCCTTCTTGTTGCTCCAGACAAAAGTTTGTTTTGCTGGTTGCTACTGAGTGTTATTTTTCTCCTAACCTTTGCTCTCTTTCCCCACCCTGGGCTTTGAGATGTCCGATTTAACCAAGTTCAGGGTATTCTACTCATGTACATTTCCCCCTCTAGCTTGACCAAAAAAACTTCAGAAACTACAGCAGGGCTGCCAAGCTGATAGAATCAGCACCAGTATGAATGTCAACCAGAAACCTCCAGGCATAATGCGAAATAGTTCAATGGGGGAATTTGAAGCTTTTGTAAACAAAACTGAGGATGGAGCTTAAAATAGGGTGAGGATTTGAGAAAGCATCTGCCCCTCTTCCCTTTTTACTTATAGCTGTTTCTGCCTAGTTGTACTTTGTGCCCGCCGAGGGCCAGGAAGGGCGAGGAAAAAGAATTCTTCCAGAGCCACTTAACCTTTCACTGGTATTTGCCTGAAAGTCATACATTTTCAACTTTCAGTGATTATTTAGTAGGTAGTGTATAAATTGGCTGGAAAGAAATGTTTGGCTGGATGAAGATATTATCTATTGATTTTACCTTGAAAGAGAATTATGAAGGCAGTTTTCTGTCTGGGAATGTTTGTTTTAGGCATCTATTATCTGCAATGCCATTTGGAATTTTAAAAACACTAGAGTCTATATTCCCTTCCTCCTCTCTTTCTTAAACTTGGATCGATGCTCTCCTGGGTGAAGTTTAAAATAATAAAAACTGAGAAACCATTTACTCAATGCCTGCTGTTGCATAGCAATCTAAACAAACAAGCCCCTTTCCTCCGTTAAGAACTTCCAATAAAACAAATCACAAAGGTTGTGTTTAAAAAAGATGATTTCCAAGACTCTTTTTTTCTTCTTTAAAAGCTTCCTTTAAAAAAAAAAATTAGAGGCCAAAGATTGCAGGCAAAAATTGACTTTTTAGTGAGTCACTTCTCATACTACTGCAGGGATTTGAAAACTTTCGTTTGTGGTGAGGCCAGAAGGGCTGAACTGGACACATGAGTACCAAGCCAAACAAAACAGGAAAAACAATAAGAAATAATACTAACCATCAAGGGTTCAGCATCCTCTGTGTGTCCGGCACAGGGCCATGTCAATTACCTAATCCCCTAACTAACCTCTTGTGTTGGGTGTCTGCTATCTGTATGTCCAGGTCTTCCCTCGACTCTTCTCCATCCTGTTCTCTGCTCAGGAACCATGATCTGTGTGGACTTCAACAAAAGGCTCCCTTGCCCATGGGCACTGGCAAGAGAGAGGAGGGAGGAGGCAAGGATAGGGTGCTTATTTTCCTGGCGCCTGACCTGCTGGTTACGACAGGTTGGCTGTGTCCTTCTGTTCAGAGTCACAGCCCTGGCCAAACAGCCCTCCCTGTCCAGCTCCCCTCCTGGAGTCCAGGAATTGCTCCTCACCCTCTGCTCCTTCAGGCCTCCTGGCGGTAAGAGCTCCTCACTGTTGCTAGCTCCAGAGGGTGACCCTAATCCCCCTTTTTAAATTACTTTTTGTCTGCACTGGGTTTTTGCTGCTGCACGAGGGCTTTCTGCAGTTGCAGCACGTGGGGGCTACACTTTAGTTGCGGTGCTTGGCTTCTCACTGCAGTGACTTCTCTTGTGGTGGAGCAGGAGCTCTAGGCATGCAGGCTTCAGTAGCTGTGGCCCACGGGTTCCGCTGCTCCGCAGCAGGTGGCATCTTCCCAGACCATGGATTGAACCTGAGTCCCCTGATCTAGCAGGCAGATTCTTAACCAGTGGACCATGATGGAACCTAAAGATAGAGTCCAGCCCTACCCAGACCTCTGCAAAGAGTCTCTTTGTTCACTCATTTCAGTCACCCCTTTTTTGGGTGCCATCTGTCTCCTGCATACCTGTTACCCCTGCCTCCACCCTCAGGCAGACACTGGTAGTTCTTGCTAAGAGGACTATTATAGTTCCTTGTTACTTTCTAGATTATTTTATATTCTCTTGTAAAGCAAATCTTTCTTTTTAAAAAATTATATATATATATATATATGTATATCTATATCTTATTGACATATAGTTGGCTTACAATGTTGTCTTAGTTTCAGGTATACAGCACAGTGATTCAGCTGTGCATACATACTTATATATGCATAAATATACAGAGACTCTTTTTCAGATTCTTTTCTCTTTTAGGTTGAGTATAGTTCCCTGTGCTATACAGTTGGTTCTTGTGGTTATCTATTTCATATAGTGTGTATNCAGGTATACAGAACAGTGATTCAGCTGTGCATACATACTTATATATGCATAAATATACAGAGACTCTTTTTCAGATTCTTTTCTCTTTTAGGTTGAGTATAGTTCCCTGTGCTATACAGTTGGTTCTTGTGGTTATCTATTTCATATAGTGTGTATATGTTAATCCCAATCACTTAGTTTATCCTCTCCCCTTTCCCCTTGAGTAACCTTGTTTGTTTTCTATGTCTATGAGGAAGATCTTTCTAAAGCTCTGCTAAGACACTCAGTTTGCCCCTGCTCCCCACAGAAAAGCATTCAGACATGCCAGAGCTCTTAGTCTGTGCTCCGTTTCTCAAAAGATGGTGCAATTTTCTCTTTCCTATGATTGCTCACACCATCAATGGGCCTTTGCTACCCGCTTCCAAAATTACACTCATCCATCAAGATTCTCCTCCAGCCCCACCTTTTCCAGTTACTCTTTCCTCCCTGATGTTCATGTTGGAATGTCTTTCTGTGCAAGTTACTGGGAAATCAGTGACCTATCACCTTGCCATACATCCTCTAGTATTTTAGAAACTTTATTTAAATTTTAAATCATTTGACTTTTCAAAAACATGGGCTTTGCCGCCAAGTAGTTTTGGCCTTGACTAGAAGCTCTGTCAACAGTGGAAACTCATGTTACTTATGAACTTGGCAGAGTCTCCTTGACTCCAGAATGAAAGGGATATAGTAAACCTACCTTTCATGGTACTGTAAGGATTAAGGGAATACCTATAAAACTCTTACTATACAGAATGGCAGATAAATATTATTTTACCTCTCTTGTTCTCTTTCTTTCCACTAGGGCTCAAAACTAGCTCAGTTCAGTTCAGTTCAGTCGCTCAGTCGTGTCCAACTCTTTGTGACCCCGTGAATTGCAGCATTCCAGGCCTCCCTGTCCATTACCAAATCCCGGAGTTCTCTCAAACTCACGTCCATCGAGTCGGTGATGCCATCCAGCCATCTCATCCTCGGTCATCCCCTTTTCCTCCTGCCCCCAATCCCTCCCAGCATCAGAGTCTTTTCCAGTGAGTCAACTCTTCGCATCAGGTGGCCAAAGCACTGGAGTTTCAGCTTCAGCATCAGCCCTTCCAAAGAAATCCTAGGACTGATCTCCTTCAGAATGGACTGGTTGGATCTCCTTGCAGTCCAAGGGACNCGCCAGTTCACTTTGATTCTCTCATGTGAGTGTTATTATTTATGGTAACAGTTACAAAGTTGAGCTTCTGGGGCATCTCGGTCTCCCTGAATTTAGGTGAGTGTCCACAATGCAGGTAGCATTCTAGGTAGTGCTAATGGTAAAGAATCCACCTGCCAATGCTGGAGACGCAAGAGATAAAGGTTTGATCCCTGGGTGAGGAAGATCCCCTCGAGAAGGACATGGCAACCCACTCCAGCATTCTTGATTGGGAAATCCCATGGACAGAGGAGCCTTGCAGGCTAGGGCTACAGTCCAAGGGTCACAAAGAGCTTGACTTGACTGAGCAAAGGAAGAAGCACCAGATGCAGGAATGTGGAAGTGAAAGACGTGGACAAAGGAGACTTTGTAGCATTTCTCTGAAGAACTTTGTCCTTCTATTCAAATACTTTTCCCCCACATTAAAACAAAACAAAAAACAAAAAACTCAAGTAATACGTGCTTTGGTTAAAATGCAAATACTATAGAAATGAACCTAATAAATCGTGAAAGTCCCTCTTCCTCCAGTCCTATACCCTTTCTCAGAAGTTGAGTATCTTTCCAGAATTTTTTTCTGTGTGTTTGTATATGCATGTAAATGTATAGAAAATAAATAAATTCAAGTNAAAATGCAAATACTATAGAAATGAACCTAATAAATCGTGAAAGTCCCTCTTCCTCCAGTCCTATACCCTTTCTCAGAAGTTGAGTATCTTTCCAGAATTTTTTTCTGTGTGTTTGTATATGCATGTAAATGTATAGAAAATAAATAAATTCAAGTGAAGTATCTCTTTCTTTACAAAAATGGGAACATATTTTACCTATTTTTCTATGACTTACTTTTTTTTTTACTATTTCTTAGATAGCTGTTTACATATATAAATCTATCTTGTTTCTTTTAATGACTATATACTATTCCACAATATAGATGGATGCACCATACATGTTTAACTGTTTCCCTGTGCATAGGCATTCTGGTTATTCACAGGTTGGATTTTTATTGGTTGGTTTTGCTGCTATTGCGCGTTATAAACAATACTCCAATCCAATATTTTCTTTAAGCCCCCCAAAACCTGTTTGATTTTTCTCTCTTCCTGCAGGGATAAGAGTGGGAATGAGGAGAATAGGAAAAAGAGAGGTTGCAATTCTTTTCTTCCCCCATCACCCCCTTCCCAGCTCCCAACAAGCCTACATCAATACAAAAAAAGAGCTCCCTCTGCTAGGAATGCTCTTCTCTTTCTCCCTCTCACCTGAGTAACTTCATCCTGCAAGTCACACCTCCTGTTTTAGTTCCCCAAGGCCCTGTCCTACCATCCAGAGAGAAGACAGGCCCCTCTTCCATGCCCCCATGGCTTTTTCTGCATCTCATTCATTTTAAAGTTTCCTGACCATGCGCCTGGGCCCTGAGGGGACAGAAGGAGCCCACCATGTCCACTGTGTACCCTCAGCCCCTAGTAGCCCAGCTAGCATGTAACACAGGCCCCGTGACACAGCTGGTTCCCTGAACTGACGGGCTTTCAGGTGAGTAGTTCCTGACATAGAATGCACTTGGTCTAGTTACCTCTCGACCTGTGTTGAAGCCAACAAGACTAGATTATGAATCATCTGGATAGCATCTGAGCATGGAACGAAATGTACGGACCTGAAGAGTGTGGCAGAGGTTAAAACAACATAAAATCTCACCACATTCAGCAGTTCTTTCTCTGGCCTACCCCCACACTCATCACATCCATGGGAATCACTTTGATCTTGGCAGTAGGCTCCAGCACACTGAAAAACCTGTTCTGCAGGTTCTATTTTTAATTCTGATGAAAACTGTTTACCGTGCCCTGCCTATCTCTCAGGCAGGTGGCTCTGATACAACTGGTGGGTTATGCCCTTTCCCTGACTGCCAACCTGCCCATCCCGGTGCCTCCACTAAGGCTGGTGGGAGCTGACAGGCTCTCCAGTGCCTCCACACTCCCTCCTGTGTAAGACAGGGAGGGCCGCCCCAGGAGATGATGTACCTCTAGCCTGCTGGAGTAGAAAAGGAGGGAAAATGAGGAGTACAGAAGGGCTGGCGAGAGAGTCCACCTGAAGCAGCTGGTAGGTCAGACCCCAGTGCTGAGGCCAACATTTTGAATCCTGAAATTCTAGACTGTAAGTTATCTTGGGGATGAGCTAGTGAGAAATAGAGTCAGCAAAGGCTTGGGGGAAATGGATACCATGGTATGTAAAGCCCAGTACATGCTAATTCCACCCTTTCACCAGATGGCTGCTCCCTAACTTGACCCATATAAAAATTCTGGCATGAACTGGCAATAGGCCACGGTTTCTCACTCCAGCTTCCACAGCTGGCCAGTAGACTCTGATATCTACACAGTGGCCCCGACAGTG
Organism: Neotragus pygmaeus; assembly: GCA_006410875.1. NCBI lineage: Eukaryota > Metazoa > Chordata > Mammalia > Artiodactyla > Bovidae > Neotragus > Neotragus pygmaeus. The sequence goes on from SJYV01002700.1 coordinate 180,502, forward strand.
AGGGAGAAGGACGAGGGCCAAGTGGAGGAGATGGAGATGGAGTAGTATGAGTGAATCTTCCTCCCATCTGTCATTCTTCAGAGAAGCAAACTGAGACACAGAAAGGTGAAGGGTAAGGCCCAAGCCACGGTGCTGAGAGCCAGCAGAGGAACTCAGCTTTCCTCCATGCTGGTCTCTGCACTTTGCTGTGCCTTGCATTTTGGAGTAGGTAGAACAGGTATCTGCCACGCATCTCATATAATCCATGTCCAAGACAGGGACGGGTGTGCTGTGGCTGAGATGCCCCCTCCACCTGACTTGCCAATTCCTCATCAAGATCAGATTTTGTTGCTGTTGTTCTTGTTCGTCTTTGGTTGCACCGGGTCTTTGTGGTTGACAGTGGGCTCTCTCGGGTTGTGTTGAGTGGAGGCTACTCTCTAGCTGTGGTGCTCAGGCTTCTCATCGCAGTGGCTTCTCTTGTTGCAGAGCACAGGCCCTAGGGCATGCGTTCAGTAGTTGTGGTCGACAGGCTTAGTTACCCCACGGCATGTGGGATTTTAGTTCTGGACCAGGAATCAAACCCACGTGTCTTACTTTGGAAAGCAGATTCTTAAGTACTAGATGACCAGGAGAGCCCCCATCTATATCTGTTTTAGTCTTTGATCTCTAATATTTTCATTTTTCATAAATGCAAATGCCCCTTGGAGAGACAACACACTGGTAATAAGTTCAGTAAAACTTTTCTGTAAAGCAATTGAGTAAAGTCATGGGTTAATAAGGAAGAGAGAGACAGAGAGATTCTGCATATGTGTTAAGGTTTCCAACCATCCCAAGAAAATGGGATGTCGAAAGAGAAGAAATGCCTCTGGGTTTACTTTTTGCCTAGAGATCAAGCTGATATCAGGGACTTTTCCCTTGAGTGTGTTCCTGGTCACTCTGGCCACATAAGATATGGAGTCACTATAGTTCATATCCTGGACTGACTGATCCTACAACCATAAACTCCCCTTGACCCAGATTCTTCTTGGCAGCCCACAGGAAGATGAGTCTATGGTGATCAGCAGATTAATTCTTTAAAGTGGAAGACTGCCAGTAAGATGTGTCAGCAGCTCTCCTTGGCGGCAGAAGGTGGGGGAGCCTGCATTTTGGGTAAGGTGTGTCCGGGGTCAGTCAATCATTTCCGGGTTCCTGAAGTCAATGGCTTATTCCCATGCATTAAGTAAGGAGTCTCCCTTCCTCCATCACATGTGGATTGCCAAGGTCATTCCCTTGCTACAAAAGCAGGGGTGCCTCTGAAAACCCTGACAAGTGCCCCTGTGCTGGTGGCTCTGCCTTTAGCAGTTATTTCAGGGTTCCTTCTGAACCTTGCTAACCCTTCACATTTCTTCTTAGTTGGAGGACCCCAGAGTGAAAATTAAGAGATGTGGTATTCCAACAGCTGAGTATGCTAGGAGATTGTTTAATGCACTCCGACACCCTCTGTCTCTTTGTGTCCCTTGTGAGGATGAATAAAAGACAGTGAAGTCTCCAACACTCTTTGAGGTCCTTGGGGACAAGGATTACGGATGGCTAGATTCTGTGCTTTATACAGGGTATTTAATAATAATACCATGAACAGTTAGATTTTCCCTTCCCTGACAGAATTAGATGACATGCACTCCCAAAGATTTTCTCTGCAATAGAATTTTCTGAAAGTCAGCAAAAGTGGAAAACATCACAGTCTCCCAACAATGATTGACCCCAGGCAAGGTTCTGCTCAATCTTGGAAAGGGGCTGCATTTCCCCTGGGACAGGCAGAACTCTCCCTCTCTCTGGGGCATCTCAGAGATGGAGCAGTAATGGGAAACATAAGAGCAAGTTTGACTACTGAGATTTAATAAGCCCTGACATTTCTATGCCTAATCCTCATATATATGCCATTATAGTGATTTTTTTTTTCAAGACAGACCTCTAAAACCAGACCTTCTTCTGTACATGAAGAGAAGAGAGGCAGAAAGCAAAGGGAGAAAGAAGGGACTATCATCATTATAAAAATAAGAGCAATCAGGCATAATGCCAACAAAACTTCTGGAAAAACCGGCTCTGATTTCTGTTTGAAATTCTCCCTTTGAATTATCGGCCAGGCTCCAGTGAAATCCTAAACTAAGTCCTTTAGAATGCTTGAAACACAAAAATCTATGTAAAAAAGCAAATATTTTAGAAATAGATACACAAAAAGACCTCGTGGAAAGCTGGGAGAAAGAGAAAGTTTGGTAGGTCAACCCTTTCTAAACTATTTCAGCCTGCCTGGACCTAGACAAGGGAGGAATTTAGAACTCAGCTGCCTGGCTTCTCTCTGTGGCTGCTCAGACATTCTTCAGTGGCTTTAGTGGTTAAAAAAAAAAAAAGAAAGAAAAACCATCATAACTTGCTTCAGAAAGACAAGTGGCTCCCATTCATGACTGTTAGAAATCACAGAAAGTAGACTGAATTTACACCAACCCCATCAATGAAAGATCGCATGTCTCATGTAAAGGCTGCAGTACCATCTGCCCTCCAACAGAATGAGGAATTTTATGCTGTTTTTGCATGGTGTGGGTCTTTAAAACAAAGTGATAAATTAAAGTGATCTCAGTAATGCACCAAAAATGTTAAGCTGTTTTAAGGCAAATGGAAAATGTGGTCTTCTCGTACAAGGAAGGAGTCAGCAGACAGGAAGGTTTGGAGTCGGCCCTCAGATGAATTCAAGAGAATATCAGCCAATTGGGCCATCTGGTATTGAACTTCAGAAATTGCCCTGTACCCAGTATTGTGCTTGGGCATGAGGATTATTTCAGAGAGATTATTTTGGGGGTTTCTGAATCCCCAATTAGTAGAGAACTTCTTAAGAGAGAATTTGTTTTCATATAATACAACTCACCCAGCCAAGTCCACATCCCATCTTCTACAGTTCTCCTAGGCTACTCAAAATGGCCTATTTTTGGTCACTGGAGCCATCCACCACTTCTCGCCAGCGCTCTCTAAGTCCAGGCCTTATTTCTCCACATTTCACTTAATTAAATCCTACATCTCACACATCAAGGTCTAACACAAACCCCCTGTTTTCGCTTAATGATTGCAGCCTGTGATGGTGGCTCATTCTTCTCCTCTCCTATCGCACTTAGGGTGCACCACACAGAGAGGTTTAGATGAGCTGTGCAGAGAAGAGGGACATCCCAGAAGCAGCATGGACAAAGGCAGATTGAGTGCACCCCAATGATGCTGGGGAATGGGGAGAGTGGGAGAGAGCAGCGGGGGCTGGGAGGAGGAAGAAGGTAGATCCAAGTTCAAATCCAGGTCCCTCAACTCCCGAGTTCAGCGATACTGGGCAAACCATGTCTGGGAGTCTTCTTCCTCCAGCCTCAATGATCTCCCTCAAAAGCTTTTATGAAAGATTGCCAGTAGTATCTGTAACACAAACGAATGAATTTATGCTAAACCCATCTAACCTAAACCAAAGTGGCTCACTGGGATGAGGAGGGTATGAGGAAAGGCAGTTTGGGGAAGGCTTTCTGAATCAGGTCTTCTCAGTGATCCCACCCACAGGACCAAGTTCTTTTTAGTTGCTGTTGCCCTGTATCAGTTTAGTCTTAGGGGTGTATGCATGCACGGCTGTCTGACTCCCTCACATGCTCTGTGAGTATGTAGAATCTTCACGTACTGTTGTGTCCCAGGGGCTGAATCCAGTGCCTCAATAAACTCCTGTGGGAGAAGTGAAGTTTACCCTTGATGCCCTGGTAGCATTTTCAAAAGTGCTTTAGAAAGGGTGTCCTGACGATGGTGTACTGCACACCTTAGAGAGAGTGAGGCTCAGAAGCAGAGCTTTGACAGCTTCTGGACTTGAGAAATCTGTTGTGGGCACATTTTATGTTTTGCCAGTGAGGATAGCCCTCTTCTCAATCCCAACAACAGTTTCCGTACTGAGCATCACCACTGAAGATCTTCCAAGGGAACCCTGGAAGGATTCCAGGGTTAAAGGAACAAGCTTTAACCTGTTTGATTCAATATAATGTATCTTAATACCAAGATTTATTGAGTGGTAAGTATGTGCTGGGGGTTCCCAGGTGACGCAGTGGTAAAGAATCCACCTGCCAATGCATGAGATGCAAGAGACTCAGGTTCCTTTCTTGGGTTGGGAGGATCCCCTGGAGAAGGAAATGGCAACCCACTCCAGTATTCTTGCCTGGAGAATTCCATGGACAGAGGAGCCTGGTGGGCTACAGTCCACGAGGTCGCAAAGAGTCAGCCACCACTGAGCATCCCNACAATGTGGAAGAAATGGACAAATTCTTAGAAAAGTACAACTTTCCAAAACTGAACCAGGAAGAAATAGAAAATCTGAACAGACCCATCACAAGCATGGAAATTGAAACTGTAATCAGAAATCTTCCAGCAAACAAAAGCCCAGGTCCAGATGGCTTCACAGCTGAAATTATCGAGTTCACATCTTAAGGCAGGAGATGTGGTCCTAGCTTGAAAACAGGTAGAGAGAGAGAATTCTTCCTTCCTCAGCCATTCTGCTCTATTTAGGCCTTCAATGGATCCGATGAGGCCCACCCACAATGGGGAAAAAAATCTGCTTTACTCAGATACTTTATTCAGATAACTCAGATATTTTGAACTTTGTTCAAACTCACATCCACTGATTCAAATGCTAATTTCACCCAGTAATAACCTCAAAGACACACCCAGAAGAATGTTTAATCATATGTCTGGGCAATCCATGGCCCAGTCAAGTTGACACACAAAATTAAACACCTTATATGTGTTAATTCAATTAATCTTCATTACAATTGTGTAGGTAGGTAACATTATTATCCTCTTTATTTGGTGAACCAGGATTTCTTGGCCAGTCTATCCCCACAGCCAGTAAGTCTAAAGCTAGTACAGTGTCCTACACGGCTCCACCCTGTCAGAGAAAGTCATTCGAGGGCTTCCCTTCATATGTTCAAGGGATGTTTATTTTATTTTGTTGAATAAGATACTTTAGAAACATCAAATAAAAATTTTAAAAAGTAGCTTATTTTTATGTGTTACTTCTGGTCCTTTTTCACTATTACACATAACTTCACAAAGGGTCCTGGTTTGCCACAGTTCTACATGTAGACTTAGAAGTTATGTTGGCGTAAAGACTGTCATCTTCACCGGGCCCTGGTTAGTCATTCAGTAACAATAAAAATGGTAATAATCATAACATGAAATTATTATTGCCAATTAAGTTTACTAAGTAATCTTTATCTAACGAATTTTTAATNGTTTATTTTATTTTGTTGAATAAGATACTTTAGAAACATCAAATAAAAATTTTAAAAAGTAGCTTATTTTTATGTGTTACTTCTGGTCCTTTTTCACTTTTACACATAACTTCACAAAGGGTCCTGGTTTGCCACAGTTCTACATGTAGACTTAGAAGTTATGTTGGCGTAAAGACTGTCATCTTCACCGGGCCCTGGTTAGTCATTCAGTAACAATAAAAATGGTAATAATCATAACATGAAATTATTATTGCCAATTAAGTTTACTAAGTAATCTTTATCTAACGAATTTTTAATGTATGTCATTCTCATGGATTGGTTTACTTTCCTGAGTTCAGTTCAGTCGCTCAGTCGTGTCCGACTCTGTGACCCCATGAATCGCAGCACGCCAGGCCTCCCTGTCCATCACCAACTCCCGGAGTTCATTCAGACTCACGTCCATCGAGTCAGCGATGCCATCCAGCCATCTCATCCTCTGTCGTCCTCAACATGACCAAAAAAACGACCCTCCAGTGGCCTCCCTTATCACACCTCAAACCAGAGCAGATTTCAGAACTTAGTGTTGTCAAACTGAAGATGAGTTGGCTTGCCCAACACTCGGCAGAGCCAAATTGCTGACACAGGTTGTAGAGAAGGAAAGTTCAGAATTTACTGCAGGGCGCCAAGCAAGGAGAGTGGGCAGCTCAGCTGTTGCTCGAAAGACCCAAGCTGCCCGATGGCTTTCAGGGAAGGATTTTTAAAGTCAGCTCTAGGAGTGAGCGTCTTAGTCCTGATTAGCTTGTGGACATTTTTCTGATTGGTTGGTGGTGCGATACGGGTGATTTTTCAGGAATCTTAATCATCAGCCTTCTCATTCTAACCAGTCCGGGATCTGTGTGTGCCTGTGGTCACCACATAGTCACCATCCTCCACCTGGTGGAGGTCTTAATTTCTGCAGAACAACTCAAAGATAGGCATCAGATTGTTATGTATATCCCTTCAGGAGGAAGTAGGAGTCAGATGACTTCACTGTTGTAATCATTAACTCTGGAAGTCAGGAAAAGTCAGAAGGGGGCTGGAAAGGAATTGTACTTGGAAGGGCCCCCAGGGTCCTGCTCAGCTTCAATCCCCCTTTATCTTTGATGCTCATCAGTCCTGATGGGAATAGGGGCAGGACAAGAAAGGGAATAAAGTTTTGAATGAGTGGTTAATTATGAACTCATTAGAAGAACTCGGTTACAGGAGGACTTGGTTTAAATAGGCTTCTCAATCTGTTACTGATTTCTGCCAAGTTGTTGTTCACTTGCTAAGCTGTGTCGGAGTCTTTGCAACCCCATGGATTAGAGCATGTCAGGCTTCCCTGTCCTTCTATCTCCCAGAGTTTGTTTTAAACTCACATCCACTGAGTCAGTGAAACCATACAATTTTCCCATCTTCTGCTGCCCTCTTTTCCTTCTGCCCTCAATCTTTCCCAGAATTACGGCCTTTTCCAATAAGTTGGCTCTTTGCATCAGGTGGCCAAATACCAGAACTTCAGCTTCAGCATGTCCTTCCAATGAATATTCAGGGTTGATTTCCATTAGGATTTTCCTCCAAGATTGAAAGCTGTTTAGTGACAGACAAAAGAACAGAACCCAGGCTTCCTGATTCTTCCTAATTCAGGGATGCTTTTATCCCAAATGAGCCAGCTTCTTGGAACTTTCTTACTAAGATTTTGTCACCTGCATTTTTCTACTTTGCAATGGGTCCATGGGCTCATGGCTGCTGCTGCTGCTAGGTTGCTTCAGTCGTGTCCGACTCTGTGCGACCCCATAGACAGCAGCCCACTACGCTCCGCCGTCCATGGGATTCTCCAGGCAAGAACACTGGGGTGGGTTGCCATTTCCTTCTCCAATGCATGAAAGTGAAAAGTCAAAGTGAAGTCGCTCAGTCATGTCCGACTCTTAGCGACCCCACGGATGGCAGCCCAGCAGGCTCCCCCGTCCATGGGATTTTCCAGGCAAGAGTACTGGAGTGGGGTGTCATTGCCTTCTCCAGGCTCATGGCTATAGGAACATAAATGTAACTGTACAGGAGTAACAGAAACATGGTGAACCTCCCCCTTTCTGCTGGTTCCTCACCCCTGGCAGGAATTATTAATGGATCAGAGAGTGCTCTTCCCTGAGTTCAGCCTTAGTTCATATCCTTCCCAACACATTGCTCTGGGCAGTCATTACAGAGAGTTGGTTCTGAGGATGAGCTTCCTTGCTCTCCCTAGATGGAACAGTGAGGGCAAACTTGATCCTACTTTTCCTTGCCTTAGTATTTGGCCATGGACCTATGATTGTGGCTCCAACACCGCACTACTTTTTTCTTCTTTAAAAAATTTTTTTTAAATTATGAAAGTATGATAACATTTAAAAAAGACTTGAAAAGTACAGAACAAAGTTATATGTAGTTCCACTGTATACTACATTTATTTTTTAAGTATATAAATTCAGATTTTTAGTTAATTTCAAACTCTCAAAAATTAATAGAATGAATAGAAAGAGAAGTAGAAGGATATAGCAGACCCTAAAAGCACTGTGACCAATTCAACATAATTAAGACTTACACAATTTTCACACAGCAGCAAGGTACAAATTCTATTCAAGTTCCCATAGACTATAAACCAGGAGACTCTGGAACATATTCAGGGACATAAAACAAGATGTAAACATTTCATGGTCTAAAGGTACATAAATCATACAGAGCCTGTTCTCTTATCACTGTGGAATTATGTTAGAAATCAGTATCCAAAGATATTTGAAAATAACCCACATATTTTCCAGTGCAGCATTGCACTGTTTTCTCCTGCTTGAGAGAACCTATTCTGAAAATGGTTACTCAGCTTGGAAGCTACTTTTCTTCCCACATAGGTTCCCAAAACACAAGACCTGGGGGAATCACACTGGACCTATTTATTTTGCACGCTTAGAACTCCCTACAAGACTGGCTGAAGCTTACACAGCTGTGTTCATGATGGAACAGCAACTAACCCCAAGCTAGCTGACTCTATGTCCAGTGCTCTTTTCACCACTCTGCCCATCTGACTCTGGGCTTTATCAGACAGAACAGCAAAAATGTTCCTAGGGCCTGACATGTGTAAACACTCCTCCACCACCCCAGCCATGGCAGCTTGCCAAGACAGGAATGAAGCCAAATTTAGTGGGTCCTTCAGCCCGGTGACCCCGGTGGAAACAATCTCCTGATATAGAACAGGGAGAGCCAGAGAAAAATGTGCTGTCCTACAAAGAACAAAGCCTGGGATGATTCATCCTCCTCATCCTGGTGATTTATCGCTGGACACGGTCATTCATACATGGCTGTCAGCAACTTTGCAGGAATTCTAATCTGGATGTTCGTCCTGAACACATAATTCCCTCCTTACTTCCTCCAGGTTCCCAAACATTCAGAAGTTTCCTGGGCATGCTTTCCTGCCTGTCCTCTTGGTGTATAGCCAAATAGTCTGGGGGCCTTGGGTAACTCTTTTAGCTTCTCTAGACCTCAGCTTTCTCATCCTTAAAAATCAGGAACTGAAAGACCTGGTCTCAAAGATCCCTCCTAGACCTAAAATCCTGTGACAAGACACATTTAGGAAATCCTTTTAAATAAACAACATATTTGGATTTTCTGTATCTTGCAGCTTGACTGTTTACCTATGCACCAATGGGACCCTGCAGGGAGGATGGGGAAGGGCCTCTTAGGAGGTATGGCCTTTGGGGCGGGACCCACCACCCTCCCAATCCACTGCAGTCCTCTCTCCCACTTTGCCACGGAGACTGCTCCTGCTCAGGTCACTTATGATTTATTCACTGCGGCATTCACATACTTTATAAAGTAAAAGAAAATTATATAAGCACTACGAGTGTATTCTTACAAAAAGTCAACAAAGCATTGTATGTATATATACAAAGTCATGTACATATTAAACATTTACAAATATGCCGTTTTTTTTTTTTTTTAGGAGGACTTATTCTGCAATTCNTGTTCATTGTTAGAACACAGGTTCATTAGAGGCTTAGAAGGACTTCTGTCATCTTAAGCACTGATGGTTTGCTGGTACCTTTACTATCTATGACCCTTCACATCACAGAACTGGGCATCATTGAGTCTTCAGGCCAGCAGGATAATGGGGAGTAGCCAAGCCTGTCTCATTTATTTATAAAAGGAAATAATAACATTGATACTTTTAAGAAGACTTTTTTCAGGCTTCCCCTTACATCTCATTGTTTATAGCCTGGTCATATAGCCACTAATAATTACAAAGAAAGCTTGAGAAGCAAGTGTTTCCCAAAGGTTAACAGGGTAGCCATATTTCGCTCAGGCAAATTTATCTATCTGTGGGCTTTTGTCCATTGCTTCTCCAATCGAAACCATCATTGTACCAACAAGGAGAGAAGATGAGGTGGACACTGGTAGGCAGTGACTGAAGGTGCCGTATTTGTATATCCATAATTATTTTAGATCACTTCGACGAACTCATCAGTTTCCGTTCTGAGTTTAAATTTTATTGGCATATCCTCTGCATCAGTGTGGCTGCACTAAGGGGGTTTGGCTAGCCCTGAACTTGTTTTTGAGTGTGAAATGCATCTGCTGTTTCAGGGGTTGTTTCTGCTCATAAATGTAACTCCCTGATTTCCTACAGAATGAAACTGATATATTATCCATTTGACCACTTAGAAGCTTTCCTAAGAATTATGGAAAGAAAAAAAAAATAGATCTTTAGGGCAGTGGGTTAATTTATTTGTTCTTTGCTTAAGAAGAAAATGGCTCTAAAACCTCATTGGGGAAAGATAAATAGAATTTAGTAGCTCTGTCATACTCCACAGCAGATTCTTGGTCGATACATTATAAAGAATGACCATATTACCTGGTGCTAATAAAATGTGAGGGGGCAGAAGATCACATTGAGAAACCTACAGAATTAAGCAAGACAGTGCAGATCATGACTGCAGTTTGGTGGGNATTTTTAGTTAATTTCAAACTCTCAAAAATTAATAGAATGAATAGAAAGAGAAGTAGAAGGATATAGCAGACCCTAAAAGCACTGTGACCAATTCAACATAATTAAGACTTACACAATTTTCACACAGCAGCAAGGTACAAATTCTATTCAAGTTCCCATAGACTATAAACCAGGAGACTCTGGAACATATTCAGGGACATAAAACAAGATGTAAACATTTCATGGTCTAAAGGTACATAAATCATACAGAGCCTGTTCTCTTATCACTGTGGAATTATGTTAGAAATCAGTATCCAAAGATATTTGAAAATAACCCACATATTTTCCAGTGCAGCATTGCACTGTTTTCTCCTGCTTGAGAGAACCTATTCTGAAAATGGTTACTCAGCTTGGAAGCTACTTTTCTTCCCACATAGGTTCCCAAAACACAAGACCTGGGGGAATCACACTGGACCTATTTATTTTGCACGCTTAGAACTCCCTACAAGACTGGCTGAAGCTTACACAGCTGTGTTCATGATGGAACAGCAACTAACCCCAAGCTAGCTGACTCTATGTCCAGTGCTCTTTTCACCACTCTGCCCATCTGACTCTGGGCTTTATCAGACAGAACAGCAAAAATGTTCCTAGGGCCTGACACGTGTAAACACTCCTCCACCACCCCAGCCATGGCAGCTTGCCAAGACAGGAATGAAGCCAAATTTAGTGGGTCCTTCAGCCCGGTGACCCCGGTGGAAACAATCTCCTGATATAGAACAGGGAGAGCCAGAGAAAAATGTGCTGTCCTACAAAGAACAAAGCCTGGGATGATTCATCCTCCTCATCCTGGTGATTTATCGCTGGACACGGTCATTCATACATGGCTGTCAGCAACTTTGCAGGAATTCTAATCTGGATGTTCGTCCTGAACACATAATTCCCTCCTTACTTCCTCCAGGTTCCCAAACATTCAGAAGTTTCCTGGGCATGCTTTCCTGCCTGTCCTCTTGGTGTATAGCCAAATAGTCTGGGGGCCTTGGGTAACTCTTTTAGCTTCTCTAGACCTCAGCTTTCTCATCCTTAAAAATCAGGAACTGAAAGACCTGGTCTCAAAGATCCCTCCTAGACCTAAAATCCTGTGACAAGACACATTTAGGAAATCCTTTTAAATAAACAACATATTTGGATTTTCTGTATCTTGCAGCTTGACTGTTTACCTATGCACCAATGGGACCCTGCAGGGAGGATGGGGAAGGGCCTCTTAGGTGGTATGGCCTTTGGGGCGGGACCCACCACCCTCCCAATCCACTGCAGTCCTCTCTCCCACTTTGCCACGGAGACTGCTCCTGCTCAGGTCACTTATGATTTATTCACTGCGGCATTCACATACTTTATAAAGTAAAAGAAAATTATATAAGCACTACGAGTGTATTCTTACAAAAAGTCAACAAAGCATTGTATGTATATATACAAAGTCATGTACATATTAAACATTTACAAATATGCCGTTTTTTTTTTTTTTTAGGAGGACTTATTCTGCAATTCTGGAGAAGGCAATGGCACCCCACTCCAGTACCCTTGCCTGGAAAATCCCATGGATGGAGGAGCCTGGTAGGCTGCAGTCCATGAGGTCGCGAAGAGTCAGACACGACTGAGCGACTTCACTTTGACTTTTCACTTTCATGCATTGGAGAAGGAAATGGCAACCCACTCCAGTATTCTCGTCTAGAGAATCCCAGGGATGGGGGAGCCTGGTGGGCTGCCGTCTATGGGCTCACACAGTGTCAGACACGACTGAAGCGGCTTAGCAGCAACAGCAGCATTCTGCAATTCATGGGGTCGCACGGACACGACTGAGTGACTGAGCTGAACTGATTCTGGATGTTTTAGTTTCGTTTTATTTTTACAGAAGTGGGATCAAATGGAACATATACCTTTGTAATATGCTTTTTGACTTGATAATATGTCCTAGAGCTCTTAACCATGTCAACCTGTGTAGTCTTTCTTTTTATAACTGCTGTGGCAGTTTTAACTACTTTTTGTTAAGGACGAGATCTGCTGGCTCATTCAGTAAAGAATCTGCCTGCAATGCGGGAGACCCAGGTTCAGTCTCAGGGTTGAGAAGATCCCCTGGAGAAGGAAATGGCAACCCACTCCAGTATTATTCTCCGGAAAATTACATGGACAGAGGAGCCTGGTGGGCTAGGGGTGACAAAAAGTTGGAAACGACTGAGAAAGGAGAGAGTTTCCCTTTCTCCATTGATGATATTTGGTTTGCTTCTAGGATTCTGCTATATCAAAAATAAATTTGAAATAAACTAATATTATTGTCTACACATTTGACCATTTCTTTAAGATAGGTAGAAGAAAAACTGTTGAGTTTATAGAAATGCACATTTTAAATTTTGGAGAATTCAGCCAACTGATTCTTCAATATGGTAGTGCCAATGGGAATATCCATTCCCCCATATTTTTATTAATCTTCCATTGCCTTTTCTTTATTACAGCAAAGTTGAGCACATTTACAAGTTTTTTGGCCATGTATATTTCTTTCATGAATTGACTATTTATACCCTTTGCTTATTTTTCAATTAGGTTGCTTTTCTGTATTATCAGTTTATAGAAGTGTTAAAATCTTTTTCAAAAAGTGGACTCAAGCACTCATTACCAAGTTTTGATATTATCAAGTCATGGTCAATATATTTTCCCATCCCCATGCTATTATTTTGAAGCAAATCTCCAACATCATATAATTTCATTTGTTAACATTTTAGCTTGTAAATCTAAAAAGAAAAATCAAAGCTCTTAAAAATACTCATCATATATAATAAGAAAAATAATTCCCTAATGGCGTCAATTATTCAGGGTTTATAGTTCCCCCATTAGCTCTTTTATTTTTTAAAAATAATTACCTCAATGTCATCACATATCCAGTAAGTATTCAAATTTCCTCAATTGTCTCATAAATCTTTTTTTAACAATCTCTTTGAATCCAGATCCAAAGAATGTCTATAAATTTTAATTGGTTAATATGCCTTTTAAGTCTCTTATAATTAATAGGCTCTGTCTTTCATTTGTTGAAGAATTCTGGCTAATTTTTCCTATGAAGTTTCCCACAGCCTGGATTTTGCTAACTGCCTCTGATGATACTATTTAACACATTCCTGTGTCCTGTATATTCCTGGAATGCTTGCAGTTAGATCTAAGGCTTGATCAGATTGCTGTTTTGACAAGCATGCTTAGTAGATGTATTGTATATTTCCAACAAGACCACATAATTCTGACTGTCTTTGTGAGGTAAGCTGCCATTCACGGTTGTGTTGGTCTGGGTACACTCAGAGAAACAGAAACCACACAGAAATTCAAATCGGGGACATTTAATATAAAAAATCATTAATTCGGATAGGAAAGTAACTATGAAGATACAAAGAGACTCCTACCGGGTATCCTCTAAGCGAGGGCGCTCAGGGCAAAATAAGCTTGGCAAGAGGGGCTCCCAGAAAGGCTGGGGCTGCAGCTCAGTTGGAGAAGGCGTGGCTGAGCACATAGGATGGAGGTTATGTTCACTGGGCTGCTCGGTCAGCATTCANCTCGTTCAAGGCCAGTCCCAGTGGCCGTGGAGTCATTGTGTTGAGATGAAGGTGCATCTAGGCAGTTTCTATATTTATGCGCAATTGTGTTTCTGGAAAAGGCTGCACATCACATAATAGGAAATCCTGAGAGTGTGAAGACTGTTTCTTGCTTGTCGAAGCACTGTTGTCTTTGGCTGTTCTGACAATAGCAGAAACCTTCGAGTAAGTGGGCAAAGGTGGAGGGGCAGCAGGAGGAAGGAACCCGCTGCACTGGGTAGATGAGAAGCAGTGAAGTCTTGGGGGGAAGTGGGAATGGCTGGGGCAGGCGATTTAAAACTATAAGTGAAAGCAAATTAAGTTACAGAATCCTGTCAGAGGATGAAAAAAAGCCAAACTGGTCACTTTGGAAAAATATCTACGGAAATGAGGTCAGCTAGAGCAAGGCATTATCTGCTTAGTGTATGCTTCTGTAGAAATGGTCCTTGATTAAGTGAGATGTAATGGATGCACTCAATGATGATAAAAATGACAGTCAATGGTGATGACCGGGGACCTGCCATTCATTCAGGACCTGCCCTGGGCAGGGTGATGGAGGAGGTAAAAACAAAATCTTCACAACTAGAGAGGATTTAGGTATCTGTCTCATCAATCTGAGACCAGAGAAAATAAACTGCAATTAAATTGCATGGAGCTAAATGCAATGAGATGTTATTAGGCAACTGTTAGAGAAGAAAACCTAGTTAAAAAATAAAGACCTGGGACTTCCCAGGTGGCTTAGTGGTGAAGAATCTGCCTGCCATTGATGGGGACCTTTGACAATAGTGTTGGAGCAAGTCATAGCTATTTTATTCAGGCTTAAGGAACTGAAGACTCGGCTGGGAGTCTCTGGAGAGTTCTGAAGCAGTGCTTTCTCATCCTTAAATGTACATATGAATCACCTGGAGTATTGCATTTGCAAGCTGGTTCTGATTCAATAAGTTGCGGACAAGTGTGAGATCCTGCATTTCTGATAAACTTCCTGGTGAGTTCTGCCAGCCCACCAATACATCCATTCTGTTTGCATACAGGGAGGGATGTGAAGTGTGAAAGTGTTAGTCGCTCAGTCTTGTCTGACTCTTTGCCTCCCCATGGACTGCAGCCGGCCAGGCTCCTCTGTCCATGGGATTCTCCAGGCAAAATACTGGAGTGGGTTTCCATTCCCTTCTCCAGGGGATCTTGCCAAACCAGGGATTGAACCCGGGTCTCCCACATTGCAGACAGATTCTTTGCCATCTCAGCCACCAGAGCAGCCCACAGGGAGGAATGGGAGAACATATTTGGGGATGGATCTTTAGAGTGTTGGGAGTCAGAGTTGGGAGACAGCAAGTAAGGCAGGGTTTCTTGATATGGGGCGCTCATGATTCAGGATTCATATCCTGGTGAGGGCACGGAAGACACTCATTACTAGAGTGATAAGGAATCCACTAGTTAGGGATGGGGGACACCGACATCCCTGAGAAGCACAGCAGCGGCTGTCTTCGCAGGCCAAGGTGGACTGTAGGAGATGCTATATTAGACTTGGGCTCCATGCTCATCCTGAAGTACTGAGGGCCAACTGGAGGCCCTTAATCATCAGCGGCAAGCTGGAAGTCATCGTCATAGTGAGACACAGGCGGAAGCACAATCTAGGGGCTTTGACCTCCAAGGGCCTCCGGTGGCGACAGACCAGTGTTTCTAGGGATGAGGTCATAGGCAGCCCTTGGTGGTGCTGCTTGACCTGTGTATCCAAAAAGGTCAAGAGCAAATGAGCAGAAGGCTGGTGTCAGCTGCCACTGTGAAAAATCACCATCTCTCCTCCAGTTTTTAGATAGGAGTCAGTTCTCAGACCCAGAGCACATTATTAAAGGAGGGATCAGGTCCTTTTCAGCCTTCCCAGGTGGTGCTAGTGGTAAATGCAGGCGTGGCGTGATGACAGTCAATGGTGACAGTCGATGGTGATGACTGGGGACATCTGCCTGCCGATGCAGGAGACACAAGAGACAAGAGTTCGATTCCCGGTTGGGAAGATCCCCTGGAGGAGGGCATGGCAACCCACTCCAGTATTTCTTGCCTGGAGAATCCCATGAACAGAGAGGAGACTGGTGAGCTATCGTCCCCTGAGTCGCAAAGAGTGGGACACAACTGAAGTGACTAACACACACACACAGAGGTGCTTTTCAGGAAGAATCCTGCAACATACCATACCAGAGGTATTGGGAAGCTCGTCCCCTAATCTCCCCCCAAATCCCACAGCCATTTACTGCAGTAATTCTATGCTAGGGAAGGGAGATTACCTAGTTCTTTCAAGGATCTGAGTTGGTACTGATAACAGAGGACCCAAAACACCACCATGGCCCCCTGCGAGAGTGCTGTACACAAAGCCATGTGATAAAGGTCTCAAGTCAGTCTCAAAATGGGTTCAAATTGAATCTGTGAACCACACGGATATCTCTTCCCCATTTCAGTGGTATGCTGGTAAACCCGCTCTCCACAAAGAAGGAGAAAGAGGAAGAGGGGAAGGTAGGGGAGAAGGAGGAGAAAAGAAAAACAGCCTTTGCCTGAACATGTGGGCTTTACTGATTTTTATGTAGTCCAAGCTCCAACCATGACTAATTTCCAGCCACCGACATGAAGGCATTGAACACGACCTTGGGAAAAGATGCCTCAGACTCTTCCTTAGAAACAGGTTGGATGCACAGTAGGACTCACCTAGAGCCCGTCAACCCTCAGGCCAGGTCCTGTGGCTATTTGGGTGAACTCATCTCTTTCCTTCCCCCCAAGCCTTTCTGACACTTGACCATAACTGTTGATCTAGCAGCACTGAGGAGTCTTTAGGACAGCAAACACTGTCTAGCAAGGTATCTGGCCGGGGGAAGCCTTTGTCTAACTCCCAGGTGAGGGGCGACTGCTCTTCTCTAGCAAGTGGGAGGGGGTGACTTCTGCCAGCCCAGAGCTCCAGGGAACCTGAGGGTTCAGACTCTTAGGCTCACCTCCCAGGGTTTCCCATCTCAGGTTCTGGGTCCCACTCCCTCCTTCTCAGGGCCCTCGCTTCCCTGCAGGAGACACGCCACGGCTGTGATCCAACCTCCTCTGTTACTGCAGCGCTCTGACAATCAGGTTCTAGAGCTGGTTTTCTTCCTGACCAGCCCTTCAGCTGCAGAAGACGAGGATTTTAAAAGATGCTGCCATGGAAGCCTTCTGATTTTCACCCTGTGCTCTAAGCTGATGGTTGGCTGCGCTGAGCCTGTTGTTTTCTTCCTTCAGGTTTCAATAGTAGTTAACAACTCAGCAACTCTCTAGACTGAGATGTGCTGGAGCCATTGCGTGAGCTGATGCACCCCCTTCTAGCAGATTCCACCTGAACTCACTGCAGATGAGAATTTTAGAGAACTCATCCAAAGCTGAGTGAGATAAGGACCTTAGAGAACCTTTCAGAACTTCCCTTAACACCAACGATGTGGTCTCCAACATTGGGCCGATAAGTGATCCAGTTCCACAATTCCATCCCAGGGTGTTCGTCCAGGACAACTTCCACACCAACTGTCTTAGGCAATTGTGGTTGTTCAGCTGCTAAGTCGTTTCTGACTCTTGCAACCCCATGGACTGCAGCACGCCAGGCTCCTCTGTCCTCCACTATCTCCCAGAGTTTGCTCAAATTCACGTCCACTGAGTCAGTGATGCTATCTAACCATCTTATCCTCAGCCATCCTCTTCTCCTTTGCCTTCAGTCTTTCACACCATCAGGATCCTTGACAGATGGATTTGAATCTAAATATTTTATTTTTGAGAGGATCCCAGGAAGCACCACAAAGAAGGGCAGGGGCCTAATAAAGGGGATATAATCCAATAGGCGCCCTCTGGAGAACATTGGGGCTTAATGGCACTGGGAAATATTCTGGAACATTCCACAGAGTTATCCACTGTCCTGAGGGATGAGGAAGCTGATGTGTTTATCCACCCACATCTCTGCTATCATTGCTTGAGAGCTGTGTTTGAGGGACATTAACTCCTTAGGAGCCCAAAACAGCCCTCAGCAGAGAAAAATCAGGTATTTACAAAAGTAGCCATAGGTCTTTTGAGGCGAGCGCCAAGGAGATGTGGGCTGGGCATGTCAGTCCCTGCTACAACCACATCATGTCAGTCCCTGCATTGTAGAACTGAGTTGGGGTCACTTCACCACGGCAGCATCAGCAATGCCAAAAAGAATTCAGAGTAAAGCCAGCCCAGGTGGGGATGGCACCTGGAAAGTCTTGGAGAAAGGGAGACCTCAGTGTTGGAGCCACTGATGACATGATGGTCAGGAACCACAGTTCCCACTGAAGACTGGAACACTGCCCTGCCATGCGGGATTAGTCACCAAGCCATTTCTTGCGAGACTCTTCACAGAGTGGGGTGAGTCCCTGAGCCAGCTCCCGAGAGACTGTCCATGTGGATGCCAGGAGACGTGGCCCACAGATGGGCTGGTGGCAGCTTAGTTGTGCAGTTGTGTCTGACTCTTGCGACCCCATGCACTGTAGTGCTCCAGGCTCCTCTGTCCATGAAAGTCTCCAGGCAGGAATACAGGAGTGAGTTGCCCTTTCCTTCACCAGGGCATCTTCCCAACTCAAGGATGGAAACAGGTCTCCTGCACTGCAAGGCAGATTTTTTACCGACTGAGCCACCAGTGAAGCCCACGGATGGGTTAATCTGACAAATTAACATTGTGCTCGCAGGTAACAACCCATGATCCCAGCAAAATAGACCCCCGAAGGAGTGACACTCTCTTTAGATGAGAGTTTCAAGCACAGGCTGTAGGGAAGTGATAGATACACAAGGTTTTGTTTTGTTTTGTAGGGACCCTCAGATTATATTGAGAATACTAACAGCAACTACTTAACATTGCTATGGAGTTCTTGGAGCGCTTTCACATATTCATTAGTTCAGTCGAGTTTCAGAAGCCGATGAAGACAAACACGGAGATTTGTCCTCATTTTGGAGATGAGAACACTGAGATGCAGAGATTAAGTGACTTGCTGGAAGGTCCCGACACCGCGGAGTGGTTGGAGAAGAGGCTCAGCCTCCCGTCTCTGACTGCCTGTCATTCACAGCTTGTTCCTAGAGCAGTTTCTCCCATTAGCTTAAAAGAGCACCTTGGTAGCAGCAACGTGCTGGGTACGTTTCGGCATCCCCGGTGCTGACATATTCTGAGTATTTGATATCTGTATATTAAGCAAATGAATTTTGAAGTCCTTCCAGAAGACTTATAAACTGATACAGCTTTCATCAACTCTCCTCTCCTTTGTCTCTCCTAGCTATGCCTACACACAACACACACACACACACTCTTCTCTCACACATACATTCACACACACACAGACACACACACTTCAGTCCTGCAGGCTATACTCCGCCCCCCACTCCCAGGTTTACTGAGACCAAGTTGACATATAAAACTGTAAAGTATTTAAAGTGTACATCGTGGTGATTTGATATACATATAGATAGGGAAAGTATTCCCCTGTTTAGTTCATTAACACATCCATCACATTTATCTAGAACATTTACGTTCTACTCTTTGAGGAAATTTCAATTAAACAAGGCATTTTGATACTTCTTGGAAAGCCTTGGAGAAACTGAGAAATCTAAAGATTGAGAAGGAATCAGAGCTAACCTAACATTTATTAGGAGATCCAAACTGCTCTCTGGACGTGTCTTTTCAGTTAGAAGGTGGAAACTTGGCGGAGTCCTGAGTGTTCAGTTCACTTGCATCCTGGGGTCTGCTCCTCCAAGGTCGGAGAAGGCAATGGCACCCCACTGCAGTACTCTCCCCCGGAAAATCCCATGGACGGAGGAGCCTGGTAGACTGCCGTCCATGGGGTCGCCAACAGTTGGACACGACTGAGCGACTTCACTTTCACTTTCACTTTCATGCATTGGAGAAGGAAATGGCAACCCACTCCAGTGTTCTTACCTGGAGAATCCCAGGGACAGGGGAGCCTGGTGGGCTGAAGTCTATGAAGTCGCAGAGTCGACACGACTGAAGCGACTTAGCGGCAGCAGCTTCCAAGGTCCGGCCTCCCTTCAGTGGTATGCAGTGCCCCGCTGGAGCCACAAGAGGGAGCCAGTGGCGCGGAGAGCCCGCCTTAAAAGAGCTGCCTGCGTCAGGAATGACCCTCCAGAGGCTGGGCTGGACCCAGTACGAAATCTGAAACGAAGACCCAAGTGAGAGAGGAGGAGACCTTTGCGGGGCAGGAAGCAGAACAGAGAGAACTTGAGAAAAACCAGAACTGTCGAGTAAAGCAGAGGGGGAGGGTGTTAAAGTTGTAATTAATCATATTTCATATTAAAGAAATTCAGGGGAACTTTCAATTTTACTTTGCACTGTTCTCACTGTTTTTCCAGAATAAACATACATTTTCATAATTAACAGCGAATAAACATATATTTAAAACAAATGGGAAAGATAGAATAAACTAAGTCAAAAGATGGAAAAATCCTGTAGTTGCTCTGGAGTTCTGGGACAAATCAATGTCATTTCAAGATTTTTTTTTTTTGCTTTGTTACCAGGCACTGCCCCTACATCTCCTTTCCCTTGACTCATTCTCTTATGAATCGTAATTGTCTTCTGAGCAAACTATCTTTAGCTGGAAATTAGTATAAATTAATAGCAGATAGTTTCAGTGTTTTGCAATAATTCTTAACTGAAGCTGTTATCATTTCTACCTCTTTATGAAGATAAACCCCTAAGTGATTGATGCCATTAATGAGCTATAAATGCAACTGTTAAAACTTCATTAGAAACAATAGTAAAATTATTTTAGTTGCCTCTTTGAAGCCTCTGTTTAGAGCATTGGTTTTGTGTATCCTGAGAGGTACAGCTATAAAGCAATGGGAATGAATTTAATTAACCATCTTAGACCTCCTATATCTAATTGACACTTTTCCTGCAAATCACAAGAACCAATATGATTATTACAGGCATCAAAGCACTTGGCTTAGGAAATTGCCCTCTGAGTCCACTTAGAAAACATACCCAAGAAAAAAAATCAATTTATGTCATGCCTCTTTGGGACTCCAAATGTTATTAGCCATCTTAAAATGTGTTTTATTCATTTGAATATAGCCGCAGGTGTTTCAAAGCTTTTCTGGAGATTAATCCACCCTCAGAGGATGACGACTCACCACCTCCATTAGCGGCTACGTGAGAAGGGAAGGGGGGGGGGGTAAACGGAATCTGGCCTTGGTGCTGGGGCTGGAGCTCTCTGTTTGATGGGAGAGGAGGTGGAATGCTCAAGTTGTCTTTGAAGAGTGCCCTCTTAGACTCTCCCTGGTACCCACAACAACTGAGAGGAGCTAGGGTACAGCCTTTTACTCTCCCACCTCCAGAGGTGGGCCCTGAGGCAGCTGAACTTATTCTGTCCCCAACTTCAATCACTTATATATCATAAATACATTGAAAGGGCTAATGTCAGAACTAAAAACTAGAACTGGAGGATATCTAGAAGCATCTGTATGGAGGGCTGATGAAAATTCATTTCTTCGTTAAAATATTATAGGAAGTATTGAACTTATATGAAACTTCCAAATAAAATCTTTGAACATTTTAACTAGGAGGTTTTCTACCTTCCTTCCTTTCTTTATTTTTGGCCACCTGTGCCCCCTGCCATAGAAGCTCAGAGTCCTAACTGCTGGACCACCAGGGAAATTCCCTACATAATTTTCTAGGATCAGATTTGTGTTTGCAGCAATTCCTCAAGACTTCTTAATAATAACCTCTTTGGAGTTTTGACAGTCACCATCAATGACTTTGTCTGCAAAAGAGAGTGATGCAATTTTTAAGACTAGTTTCATAGCCATTCAAAAGTTTACTCCATTTGAATTTATAACAAAAGAGAATCCAACTCTATTCCTCTTCTTTCAAGATGGAAAATGTTGGCATTTCCTGGATAAGGGGAATATATTTTTATTTCAGTGAAACATTTTCAAATCAAGTATCTCAAAATAATGAGTTCTAATGTGGAGAGGTTTTTCCAGTAGTCATATATAGATGTGAGAGTTGAACCATATGAAAGGCTGAGTGCCAAAGAATTAATGCTTTTGAATTGTGGTTCTGGAGAACCCGTTAGACAGCCAAGAGATCAAGTCAATTAATTGTAAAAGTAATCAATCCTGAATATACTCATTGGAAGGACTGAGGCTGAAGCTCCAATACTTTGGCCATCCGATTTAAAGAGCCAGCTCATTGAAACAGTCCCTGATGCTGAGAAAGACTGAAGGCAAAAGGAGAAGAGGGCAGCAGAGGATAAAATGGTTAGATAGCATCACCGACTCGAAGGACATGAACTTGAGCAAACTCTGGGAGATAGTGGAGGTCAGAGAAACCTGGTGTTCTCCAGTCCATGGGGTCACAAAGAGTCAGACACGACTTAGTGACTGAACAGCAACAACTTTGTGCGGAGGGAATGTACATGCATGGTTAGAGTGCTTACTTTGAAGCAAGGAGCCAGAAGTAGCCCATGGATACAGAAAGAGAGATTAGGGAGCTGTGAAGGCCAGAAGCCCCTCTTGTGGAGAGAAACTCTTCTGGCATCTGCACAAGCCCCTCATCCAGGCAGGCACTGCCACCCTCTATGTGGGGTGGAGCTGCCCACGTGGTAGAGGGGATGGCACCCTCTTTGCCAATCACCCGCAGCTCACCCCTGCACAGCAGCCAGTGAGACGGTCACAATGATGCTCCACGCTCTCTGGCCCAGAGGCTTCAGGAAACCAGGGTCTTGGGGCTCACTAGTAAGCACCCCACTACAAACCGCTGTGGGAAAGCTCTCTTCTACTTTAGACTCAAGGAATTTTCTCCACCCGTGTCTTGCTCAGCCAGTTCGGCAGAGAGAGAAACAGAAGGATTTTCTGAGCTAAAGCTCCACAGGTACCACGATGCTCTAGGCTGCCTATGCCCCAGGCCTGAACTCTCTTGGAGCTTACCAGGGTTAACATAGCCTCAGGAAGATGCTTTGAAGTGAAGTGAAGTTTGCTCAGTCATGTCTGATTCTTTGCGATTTCATGGACTATCACCCACAAAATTCCTCTGTCCGTGGGATTTTCCAGGCCAAGAATACTGGAGTGGGTTGTCATTTCCTTCTCTAGGGGCATTCCCAACCCAGGGATTGAACTTGGGTCTCCTGCAGTGCAGGCAGATTCTTTACCATCTGAGCCACCAGAGAAGTCGAGGTTCCTGTCTTCGGGTATCTGTTACTACTGAGATGTGACCAACAGCCTCTTTGCTGTTCACAGCGGAATATCTAAGAGTTATTTCAGACGTGGTTGGAATGATGGTATTACTGGAATGTGTCCACTCACCCAAGGTGACTGTTTTTGAAGGAACAGTGCTCATTTGGGTATTTTCTCCCGTTGGAACAACCTGCATCTTATCCTTACACATAGTGTTCTTTTATCCATAGATCAAGGGTTCTGCTCTATCTCAGAAAAACTGGTTTAATGCTCAGGTGTGTCAGCATGTAACTAGATTTGTGAATGGGCTTCACCTACTTTTAATCAGTTGTAGCTTTGTACTTCTCATTTGTTTATAGCCTCTCACGAAAGAACAAATGACTCTTTAAACGTAGCGACTTAAAATAACTCACATTTATCATCTCATAGTTTCTGTGGGGCAGGGATCAAGTGGGGCTCAGCTGGTGCCTCTGGCTTTAAAGCCCTCGTGTGGTTGCTGTCGAGCTGTCAGCTGGGGGCTGTGGTCTCATCTGAAGACTTGGGTGGGGGAGAATAAGCTTCTAAACTCATTCACGTTGCTGTTGGAAGAATTTAGTTCCTTGTGGGCCAGCTTCCCAGATGGGTCAGTGGTAAAGAGTCTGCCTGCCAGTGCAGGAGACATAGGACACCTAGGTTTGATCCTTGGGTCAGGAAGATCCCCTGGGTAGGAAATGGCAACCATCCCAGCATTCTATCCCAGAGAATCCCATGAACAGAGGAGCGTGGCAGGCTACAGTCCATAGGGTCAGAAAGAGCTGGACACGCATGGGCTGTTGGCCTGAGGACACTGGCTCCTGGCTGGCTCTTGGCTGGAGCTGCTGCTCAGGTCTTTGCCATGTGAGTCTTTCCTTAGGGCGGCTTATACGACAGAGCAGTTGGCCTCTGTCTGAGTGACCAAGAGAGAAAAAGCCCCCAAGACAGAAACCACTAGATTTGAAACTGAGCAGGACCCTGCAGGAGCTTCTCAGGAGACTCCTCTGTGTGCCCACTTACTGCTGATTGGGAAATGCAGTCATGAAATATACTGTGACCTCCTAGGCCCTCATGTAGAACAAAGAACAGGCCCTAGTGGTTAATGTTTAGGGAAGCAAAGAATGCTGAAACAAAGATAGGACAGTCAGGCAGGAGAGTAACCATAATTTCAACACCAAATCAGTCACAAAGACTCCCAGTTCTGTTTCAAAAGTAAAAATAAGTCTGACGCACATGCCTAAGTTGCTTTGCAGATACTAAAACCCCCACCAGGTAGAAGAAGTTAACTGAATGGTGAACACCAACGTGTAGCCCTAGACTTGTTGGAGCCAGAAAACTGATAATTGAGACTCTCCAAACATCATCCATCCTACGACCCTCTCCCTCACCCTGTCTTTGAACACCCTTGCCTGAAAATCGTCAGGGAGTTGAATCTTTTGAGCATGAGTGGTCTGCTCCCTTTGTGGGTGCCTGCAATAAATATCAGACTTTTCTTCACCCAAACGTAGCGTCAGCAGATGGGTCTTACTGCATGCTGGGCGAGCAGACCAGGCTCGACTCAGTGACAGATTTGTGACCCAGTCTTTGGAGGAATTTCTCACGAAATCAGCCATAAACTTAGAAACAAGTCAGTAAGTTCAGCCCTTCCTCAAGGGGAGGAAGTCGCACAAGCTTAAATAACAAGAGTCAGAGGTCAGCATTGGTTATCGTGGAAGCTACCCACCAGCCTCTGCTTAAGGTCCATACTTATTCCCTTTCTCTGAGGTTCTTCCTGAAGGATGAGCTGGTTTCCCCATTGTTGGAGGACTGGAGTACTCGCTTCTTGTTAATGCCTCTTTCACCATTCACTCTCCTCTTCATTCAACAAGTATATATTGAGGCTGCTGCTGCTGCTAAGTCGCTTCAGTCGTGTCCAACTCTGTGTGACCCCGTAGGTGGCAGCCCACCAGGCTCCCCCGTCCCTGGGATTCTCCAGGCAAGAACATTGGAGTGGGTTGCCATTTCCTTCTCCAATGCATGAAAGTGAAAAGTGAAAGTGAAGACGCTCAGTTGTGTCTGACTCTTTGCAACCCCATGGACTGCAGCCCACCAGGCTCCTCTCTCCATGGGATTTTCTACGCAAGAGTACTGGAGTGGGGTGCCATCGCCTTCTCCGATATTGAGGCTACCATATGCCAAATTTCATGTTACACACTTGGAGACTGACAGAAAAGAAGCCCCATCTGTATATGCAGTTTCTTTCCTTCTGGCCTCTACCTGTGGCCTCTTGCAGTCCTCTCAGAGGCCAGCTGGTGTCCCAGTGGCTTGGGTCAGGACTCCTCCTGATGCTACCATCCTCCAAGGCACCATGTTCCGCCTCCAGCCTGATCACTCCATCCACCCCTTTTCCACAGCCAGACTTTGTTTCTCCATCCTGAGCCTTCACAGATCAGTACGTCTTGCTTGCTCCCTTCTGAGTCGGGGAACCTTTCCAAGCCTCAGTTTCCTCTCGGGGTTATGACTTGTATAGTAAACTAAGATAATACAGGAAAGAACCCAGAACAGCCACTGGCAACACCAAACATTTAAACTGAGGCCTTCCCAATGGTGTAATTATTCTGCACACCTGTTCAGGCAAGCCACAAAATTAGTCACGTCGCCACAGAGTCATGCCTGCATGAGTGTGAGAGTGGGAACGTTGATAAAAAAGGTTATGCTCATTTCCTCCAATTTAATCATCACTTTGAAGCTTTTTTCTTAAAAGCACATCTGATCGCATAATGGAAACTTGAGCGCTTTCATTCTTTCTCACCGACACTGCTGCTTTTCTCAGAGGTGCCTGTATTGTCCACACCCCATCGCCCAGCCCCAGCCCGTACTGGGTGACTCATGTGGTCCTCTGCCGCTGCCTCTCACAGAGCCTGGCTGCCTGGCTGGAGCCATCTTTATCCTCTACTGGACTACCCTTGCCTGCAGGGGCTGCAGGCAGGTGGATGTGGGTCAAGATTTCCCTTGCCAGCTCCCAGGGGCAACCGGTCTATACATGAAAAGAAAATGAAAGTATTAGTTGCTCAGTCGTGTCTGACTCTTTGTGACCCAAGAACTGTAGCCCGCCAGGCTCCTCTGTCCATGAGATTCTCCGGGCAAGAATACTGGAGTGGGTTGTCATTCCCTTCTTCTCAACCCAGTGATTGAACCTGGGTTTTCTGCATTGCAGGAAGATTCTTTACAGTCTAGGCCACGTGGTAAATTGCACACCAGCTGTTAGGAAAACATCACACAGGAGCCAGTGACTGTGTTGAAGCTGGAGTCCCCTCGCATGAGCTGTTGGTGAGCTTTAAGGCAGGAGGAAGTCCCTGGTAGGAACCGTTGGGTCCTGCCCGCCCCCACCCCCAGGTTTTGGAGGATGTAGCATAGATCACACTTGGCTAAACTTAGGTTTCTCCCCGCCTCTGTCAGCGCTGCCTCCAGACAGAAGGCAGGTGTTGCTGTAATGCAGTGAAATTTGCCCTCTCTCTGCACTGCTGCCCCAGCCGTGCCCCTGGCTGCCCAGATGGAGCAGCCGGAGGTCTGGCTCACCTCCTGTGGTAGAAATAAGTGTTTACATTATCATCTCAGTCCCCTATCTACGGCCTGATGAACAAACATTTAAGGAAGTTGGAATGGTTATTGGTCACCACAAGCCAAGATTACCACAAGTCAAAGAGGAGGGGAGTACAAGACGGCCTGGGGTGAAGTTTGGAGCATTATCATCAAAACATTGAGTCTGGGGGCTTCCCTGGAGGATCAGTGGTAAACAGTCCATCTGCCGATGCAGGAGGCATGGGTTGATCCCTGGTCTGGAAAGATCCCACGTGCCATGGAGCAACTAAGCCTGTGTTCCTCAACTACTAAGCTTGTGCCCTAGAGCCCAGGAATTGCAACCGCCGAGCCCCACCCCACTCTAAAACTTGTGCTCTGCAATAAGAAAAGCCACTGCAATGAGCAATGAGCAGCCTATGCGCCGCCACAAAGAGCAGCTCCCACTCGTTGCAACTAGGGAAAGACTGCAGGCAGCAACGAAGACCCAGCACAGCCGAGAATAACTAATTAAATAAAATTTTTTAAAAAACATAGTTTTTTGGCCCACCCATCAGCAGGTGGGTTTAAGGAAGCCTTTCTCCCCCGTCTGGCTATAACTGCCTGCTCCTCTCCAATTATTTGCCCCTCCTCCTTCCAGGATTTTCTTTCTTATCTCCTCACCCCCACCCCATGCTGTCTTTTCTGCCCTAAGCTTATCTCTTCCTCCTAGATTTCCCCTCCTCAGCCTTGGATCTTTCCTCTGAGGAGGGAAATCCTCCCACACGGCAGGTGCTCTGGTTTCCCCTCTCACATTGACACACCCCTCCTTCCTCCAGTCCCTCTGCTGCGGCTGTGATTGTGGATGGACAGCAATGGAACATGGGTTGGAGGTCCCCCGCCTTGTGCTGGGCAGGTTGACAGAGCCTCTGCGGACTATAGTCATGAACATTGGGAAGCAGAATGCACAGCTGTTTCTTAAAGGGAGTGCGGGGCTGGCTTTAGAGCAGGGTAGGTGGTTGTAGGGCTTCTCGGGTGGTGCTAGTGGTAAAGACTCTATCTGCTGATCCAAGAGATATTCAATCACTGGGTTGGGAAGATCCCCTAGAGGAGGGTATTGCAACCCACTCTAGTATTCTTGTCTAGAGAACCCCAAGGACAGAGGAGCCTAGTGGGCTACAGTCCATAGTGTCAAAGAGTCAGGCACGACTGAAGCGACTTAGCACGCATGAACTCAGGTGGTTACAGAGCAGTAGGTGATGCTTCAGGTCCCTCCTCATCTCCCACTCCCTTCTGCATCCTGCTTCATGTCTTTTATTACAGGCAGGTGTGTCTCTACCCGAATCTCTGAGGCTTTCTGACAAGGAGTGGTTGAGTATTAACAGTTAGCAGTTAAGCAATCTCCAGAATATGTAAGGAGCTACATCTCAACAGCGAAAAGGTAAACAACCTAATTTAAAAATGCAATAGGAGTTGAATACACTTTTTTTTTTAAAGAATACATACAAATGGCTAATAAACATGGGAAAAGATGCTCAACATCATTAGTCATTGCTGTTGCTGTTACTGTTAAGTCACTTCAGTCGTGTCCAACTCTGTGACCCTAGAGAAGGCAGCCCACCAGGCTCCACCGTCCCTGGGATTCTCAAGGCAAGAACACTGGAGTGGGTTGGCATTTCCTTCTCCAATGCATGAAAGTGAAAAGTCAAAGTGAAGTCGCTTAGCTGTGTCTGACTCTTCGCGACCCCATGGACTGCAGCCCACCAGGCTCCTCCGTCCATGGGATTTTCCAGGCAAGAGTACTGGAGTGGGGTGCCATTAAGGAAATGCAAATCCAAACTACAGTGAGATACCACTTCACATCTACTAGGATGGCTATTTTTTTTTTTAAAGGAAAAATAACAAGTGTGGGCAAGTATGTGGAGAAATCAGAACCCTGGTACATTGCTATTGGGGACATAAACTTGTACAGATGCTATAGAAAACAGTTTGGCAACATAACAAAATCTAAACATACAATTGCTATATAGTCTAGCAATTCCATTCCTAAATGTACACCCCAAAGAACTGAAAAGAGGGACTCAGATCCTTGTGTGCCAATGTTCCTAGCAGCACTATTCATAATAGCCAAAAGGTGGAAACAACCCAGGTGTCCATCAATGGGTGAATAGAGAACCAAAATGCAGCACACCTATACAATGGGATATTATTAAACTATAAAATGAACAAAATTCTGATACATGCTACAACATGGATGAGCCTTGGAAACAAGCTACATAAAAATGTCAGCCACAAAGGGACAAATATTGTATTTTTGTGCTTGTGCTGTATTTATCATACATGTATTGATATGATTCCATATTAGTAAAATATCTAGAACAGGCAAATTCATAGAGACAGAAAGTAGATTAGAGGTTGGCAGGGGCTAGTGTACGTGAGGCGGTATTGTTTAATGGATACAATGTTTCTGCTTGGGTTGATACAAAATGTTTTGGAAATGAACAGTGGTGACAGTTGCACAATACTGTGAATGTGATTAATGTCACTGAATCATACACTTAAAAGTATAAAATGGCATGTTTTATGTTACAGATATTTTACCACAATAAAAATTCAAAACAAAACAAAAATTCCAAAGGGCAGGTGTGTGGACACAGGCTCTAGAGGTGGAAGGGCTGGAGGCTGAAATTTGTGAGCTGCTTTCTAGGAGAGGGACTGTGGGCAAGACTTGACACCTTGGATAAATCTTCCTGAAGTCTCTGCTTTCTCACCAGGAGGCAGGAGAGTGAAGCTCCTAAGGACACAGGCTGTGGCTGCCCAGGTCCAACTCCCATTTTGACACTTGTGTGACCTTGAATGAGTTACTGAGCCTCCTTGCTCTTTTTTCCCCATTTGTAAATTGGAGACAATATAACTCACCTCATTGGGTTTTTGTTTGGATTGGTTAAGTTAATTTGTACCAAGTTTGGGACTTCCCTGGTGGCTCAGATAGTACAGAATCTGCCTGTAATGCAGGAGACTCAGGTTCGATCTCTGGGTTAGGAGGATCCCCTGGAGAAGGGAACGGCAACCCACTCTAGTATTCTTTCATGGAGAATCTCATGGACAGAGGAGCCTGGTGGGCTACATTTCATGTGGTTGCAAAGAGTTGGACACAACTGAGCAACTAATACTTTCGCTTTTAAAAAATAGAGTCTGGCCAGTAAGGAGTGCTCAACAAATATTAGCTGTAAAATGGAAGTGTGTGTGCGTGGGAGGTGGTGGCTGCAGGCATTGGTGGAATTATTTGGAGTTCGTAAGCTAAGAGGTTTTTTATTTTTAATTAAAATGTAAAATACTAAAAGAAAAAACTTTCATGCATGCTCTTATTATAACACTTTTATTCTCTCGAATTTTTAGGTTTTGCAAATTCCAGATAAGTTTAGCAAAGCTTAAATTTTTCTTTTTTTCTATCCTGCTGTGCTGGTGCTCTAAGCATTTTTAAAAGCAACCTAAGCAGTATTTCACACTGGTTTTGGGGAGAGTTACTAGAAAAATATTATCTCCCTCAAAAGGTGGTTTTGAGGCATAAGTAAGATAAGTATATGTCAAAAACTTCCTTTCATGGCATGTAATGTTCTTCAGCCCTCTAAGACCCAATGCCCCCTTTCTATAATAGATATTTAATTACCACCTGTAACAAACAGAATTATGAAATTCATACCCCCGAGGTACACACCTTCCGTAATCTCCTACCCTACGGCATGGACTGGATGAATGAATATAGTGAGGTGTCAGTCCTATGATAAGGGATTACTAATCAACTGAATGTGATTTAATAAAAAAGAAGACAGTCTCAAATCAGCCCGACTTTTAAAAGAAGGCAAAATATTAGATGCTCTTAAACAAACTGCTACATTGTTAGAGGGTCTGCAGGAAGAGCCACCTGGCAAGAATCTGCGAGAAGCTTCTCAATGCTAAGAGCAATCCTGGTAGTTTGTCAGCAAGGAAATAGGGACCCCAGTCCTACAACCACAACTGGGCTTCCCTGGTGGCTCGGATGGTAAAGAATCTGCCTGCCATCAGAAAACCTGGGTGCATTCCCTGGGTTGGGAAGATCTCCTGGAGGAGGGCATGGCAACCCACTCCAGCATCTTGCCTGGAAAATCCCCATGGACAGAGGAGCCTGGCATGCTACAGTCCATGGGGTCACAAAGAGTCAGACACGACTGAGCAACTAAGCACAGTCCTACAACCACAGGGAACTGAATTTTGCCAACAACCCGAGTGATCTGAGAGTGGATCTTGCCCTAGTTGATTTTCTGGATGAGAACACAGCCAGCAAACACCTTTCTTTATTTCAGTCTTTTGAGGTCCTGAGCAGAGCATCCAGCTAAGGTGTGCTGGACCTCTGGCCATGGAAACTGGAGTGAATGAATGTGTGTGGTGTTCAGCCAGTAACTTTGTGTTAGTTTGTTATGCTGCAATAGTACCCCCTTTTCCAACTTGAAATAAAATTCATAGATAACATAGTCTACTTACAATTTTAAAATTTCAATGAAAGTTACAACTATATTATTAGGAGAAGTAATGGGAAGGTAATTTCTAAGAGGAGAATAATATGTATATTTAACAAGTGAAAAACCAAACCAAACAGAATCACATTGGAAGACATGAAAGAACCAGATGTTTGTACTTGTACGTAAAGCCATCAAGAATGTCACAGGCACAAATGCAGACTGACCTGGTGTTCAACGCTGCTCGTGATTTTTTCCAAAATAGTGAACAATCCTGGTGAAATTATATACAAAATGAAGTACATCTTCTAGCCATTTGTACTTTAGTTACATCCCCCCAGATCTCAGTGTTTATCAAAACTTTGCAAAAACAAAAAATGCAGTGTGATCAAGTTAGGTTGTATGCTTGTATAAGTATAAACAGGGGCTTCCCTGGTGGCTCAGTGGTAAAGAACCTGCCTGCAATGCAGGAGACTAGCATTTGATCCCTGGGTGGGGAAGATCCCCTGGAGAAGGAAATGGCAACCCACTCCAGTATTCTTGCTTGGGAAATCCCATGGACAGAGGAACCTGGTGGGCTACAGCCCATGGGGTCACTAAAGAGTCAGACGTGACTTAACGACTGAACAACAACTGTAAACAAATTTCTCATTCACATGACTGTCCAGCGGGACATTTACAAACCATCCAGGATGCAGAAAAACACTTCTTGTTTGGAACTGGAGCCTGTCCACTAAAAAAGCCAGGAGTCCTGTCCCTCCATCACGGCACACAGCACGCTTGGTCGAGTCAGACTCTGTCTCCTGTGTCTCCTGCATTGGCAGGAAGGTTCTTCACCGCTGAGCCACCAGGGAAGCCCTTCCTCCACCGTAGGTAAAATACCAAACTCCCTCTCAAATTTCCACACCGACTCTCAGGGGAGGCGCTGCTACAGGCTGTACTGTAGCTCCAGGTGCTATTATTATCCTGTGGTGCATCCTCCCTCCCACCCCATGCTCTCCCGGATTCGCCTTTTGTGCTTGTCAGGCACATTGCTAAACATTGAAAAAACTTCGGGTACAGGACTTTTTTTTTTTGCTTTTTTGGCAAAATGACAATGTTAAAATTAAAAATACACCCCTCCCCCCACCACCAGTGGTGATGGCCAAGAAACAAGCCACTGCAGCGGGCCCCTCGCCTCGCACGTGGGCAGCTCCCTGGGAGAGACATGTGTGGAGGCAGAATTGAGAGCCCCGTGGGGATGTGCCAGGAAGCAGGCAGAGGCACTTGGGTTTCAGTAAGTGCCAGGATTGCTGGTCACAGGGTCTCTCTGACTAGCTGGAGAAAGGCAGGGCTTAGCTCACAGGGTCACCGGGGCTCGTTTCTGCTGCCCTCAAGGGTGCCATGGTGAAGAGCAGAGTGCTTCCCGGCCTAAAAGCAAAAGGCACTGGGACAGAGCGCCGCCATCCAGGCAGAGGACCCGCGACACGCGACTGTCCCCACCCCCTGCAGGCGCTGCAGGGGGTGACGGTCCTCACCTCAAGAAGGGGGCCAGAGCACCCAGGCAGGAAAATCCTTGGCTCCCCCCTAAGCACCGCAAAACAGCGTCAGCTGGCTCTTCCTGTGAGAGACTCTGGAAGGAAGGCTGCTAAAGGTCGCCTGCCTCTGCGCCTCCCAGCCCAGCGACCGCAGCGAAGTACAGAGGGTTTCCTCCTGGGAATCCCAGTTGCCGAGGGCCTCCACAGGGAGACTGAGAATAGCATAGTTCTCCAGCCAAACCAGAGGCTCCCGTGGTGCCTCAGGGCCTCAGCATCCTGAACTGGGTTTTAACAAGATGCTAGAGGAAAACGGTGCAGGAACCCCCACTGTTTTGCCAGTACTGCCAGAATGAGTCCCCCCCTCCCCCAGAACTTCCTCTGGGTGCTGGACTTCAGTGTTAGTGCCTGGCCAAGGGAATCCGAGGGATAATGCTGCTTCCAGACTCAGTTCTGGTATGGACTTGTTCCGGAAAGTGTGTGGTATGTTTGATTCCCGTGTTGGTTCCCATTCCTCACGAATCACTCCCTCTCCCTCATTTCTAGACCCGTTCTTTCATAGTCTACCTANTGCCAGTGCAGGAGATACAAGAGAAGTAGGTTCAGTCTCTGGGTGGAGAAGATACCCTGGAGAAGGAAATGGTAACTCACTTCAGTATTCTTGCCTGGAAAACTTCATGGACAGAGGAGCCTGGCAAGCTATAGTCCATGGGGTCGCAAGGGTCAGACATGACTGAGCAAGCACACAGTAGACACTAAAACACCATCAAAAATAAGGTTCACCTATTGGGTTGGTGGTGGTGGCCTTTTGTTTCATACTGGAGGATTTCAGTCTATACCCAAAAAAGTCTATGTCATAGTTTCTGAACAGTGTCCTTGCCATTGATGTCACCCCTTTGGGCTAGACTTTGGAAAGCACTTGTTGATATGGAGGGTGGGGCTAGTGGGATGACACATGGAAGCCAGAACCATCTATTAACAGAACATCATGATTACGCAGGCTCGTAAAGGGTCAAGGATGTTCTCTGCTCTCCTTATCATTATTCAATACTGCAAATATAGCCAGGCTTCCTACACTGCATGTAAAGTTGACCAACTGCAAAGGTGGGACTTTGATGCTAAAGCTAGGACCACCCAGGGCAAACTGGGTGAATTGGTCATCCTCCTTGCACATCTCCAGGTGATCTTCATGAAGTTGCTCTCTTGTGTAGGGCACAGTGTGCATAACTGTATCCTAGTTCTGGAAAGTGTTATTTAAAAAAAATCTGCTTAGAGTTAAAACCAGTGGGACTTCCCTCATGGTCCAGTGGTTAATACTCTACATTCCCAATGCAGGGGGCATGGGGTCCATCCCTGGTCAGAGGACTAAGATCCCATATCTGCAGCCAAAAAAAAAAAAAAAAAA
>SJYV01002700.1:214575-245312 GCA_006410875.1 Neotragus pygmaeus
GGCAGAAAAAAAAAAACCAAAAAACGGAAAAAAAAAAAAAAAAAAAAAAAAAAAAGAGGTTAAAATTATTGTGGACAGTTTGTATTCTCAGTGGTTAACTGAAAATGCCTCTACAAATAGAAAAGGCCAGACAAATAAATAACAAAGTTATTTGGGCTCTATTTGGAGAAAAGGTCAATTTTTTTTGGCTCTAAAAATAAAATAAAATTACTTAGTCTCCATTTGAAGAAGGAGGCAAATTTTCCCTTCCTAAGCCATTTATTCCCTTAACAGTTTTATTCCTTCAACATTTTCACGCATATGGAAAAGGGGAACAAGTAAAAAGACAACCATATACATTCCATCTAGTTTTTAACAATTGTTAGCATATTGCCATATATATACACTCTCGCCTCTCTTTTTGTCTCTTTCTAGGTATGTGCATGTGATATATTTGAGTTTTCTCTTTCTATGCATGTGTGCTAAAAATATTCATGTATTTTTAATTTTTATTGGTTTGAAGATAAGTTGCAAATATCATGACATTTCACCCCTTAATACTTCATCTACATCTCATGTCATTAATTGCACTTAAGGAAATTAACAATTCCATACAATCTTTAATCTCAGTGTTCCCCAGTTTTATATAAATTGGTGCTTTAAAAAATCACATTATTATCATTCATTAATAGATTTAATTTTTGCCTATTTCCTTTAAGTCTGTATCTTGTCGCATGCTATTCCTCATAACATCGGAGGTAAGTGTTCATAAGACAAAGCTGAGTTGATTGCTTACTGTGGTAAGGGAGAATGATACCTGGACAGAGCCTAATAGTGTCTCCGGAGAAGGAAGGGCAGTTGGGATACTCACTGAGTGTCTGAAGTCTGGTTAAAGGTGGATCTTTCCATAGAGAATTAGAGGATGGGGTGCCTGGGTAGGACTGAGTAAGGATCAAGACATAATAATTTAAGATTCATGATTTCAGGATATCTCCAAGGTCTAACATTCTGTGAGCCATTGTGCCACATATTCTTATTCAAAAGCACAAAGCAGTGTCTCCTGGGGATGCTGAAAAACTTACCAGTCCCCTGATCACACCACCAAATCTGCAGAGTCTCAGCAGTTTCTCTGAACTCCTGACATCTAAGATGGTTCTGACATCTAAGGCTTCAGCTGGGGATGCTGAAGGTCACCAGGGTTTTTTTTCACCCCATCAAACTTAGATTTTAGCTTGGGAGCCGGTGGCTGAGGGAATGCCATTCCAGGGCTGGTACAGAAAATGGAGGAAAGGGACTCTGTAAGTCCCACACCCAAGATCAGAAGTTTAATATTTAAAAAGTAATTTGTAGCAAAATCAATATAAAAATCAATATTTCTCTGCACTAGCAATGAACAATCTGAAATGAAATTAAGAAAGCAATTCTATTAAAGCAAAAAAGAAGCAGACTCACAAATACAGAGACAAACTAGTGGTTACCAGTGGGGAGAGGGCAAAGGTAAGGGGCAAGATAGGGGTAGGGGAACAAGAGATAGAAACGATTGGATATATAACAAGCTACAAGGATATATTGTACAACATGAGGAATAGAGGGGTTAAAGCATCTGCCTGTAATGCAGAAGACCTGGGTTCGATCCCTGGGTCAGGAAGATCCCCTGGAGAAGGAAATGGCAACCCACTCCAGTATTCTTGCCTAGAGAATCCCATGGACGAGGAGCCTGGTGGGGTCACAAAGAGTCGGACATGACTGAGTGACTTCACTTTCGCTTTCACTTTATAGTAAATACAAATGGAATATACACTTGAAAATCGTGTACACTTGTAACTTGTATTGTTCAACTATACTTCAATGAAAGAACAAAACAATTCCATTAATAACAGTGTCAAAAAATGAAAGAAAATGTGATGTCATTCTTCAAAGTAATTAAACATAGAATTATCATATGATCCAGCAATTTCTCTTCAAGGTATATACCCAAAAGGATTGAAAGTAAAAACTCTAACAGATATTCACATACCCATGTTCATAGCACCATTACTCACCATAGCCAAAAGTTGGAAGTACCCCAAGTGTCTATTGATGGATGAATG
The DNA here is from genome assembly GCA_006410875.1 of Neotragus pygmaeus. Lineage (NCBI taxonomy): Eukaryota > Metazoa > Chordata > Mammalia > Artiodactyla > Bovidae > Neotragus > Neotragus pygmaeus. The sequence continues at coordinate 216,645 of SJYV01002700.1, forward strand.
GGTAAGCAAAATGTGGTATATATTTGCAATAGAATATTATTTGGCAAATGAAGTATTGATATAGTCAACAGTATGGATGAACCTCGAAAACATAAGCAAAAGAAGCCAGACACAAAAGGCTATATATTATATAATTCTATTTATATGAAATGTGGAGAACTGGAAGATTCATAGAGACTGAAAAAGGATTAGGGTTGCCAGAGCATTGGAGCAGCAAAAAAGTAGGGTGTGAGTACTAGTGGTGTGGGGCTTCTTTTTCAGGTGATGAACTGTTCTAGAATTAGATTGTAGTGATGGTTTCCAAGCCTTGTGTATAAACTAAAATCCTCTGAATTGTACACTTTAAAATGATAATTTGTACGGTTTATGAATCATATCCTATTTTTTTTTTGAAAAAAGGGAAACTTGGAACAATCATGTGGATTCTGTTTCCCACATGATTAGTGGATTGAAGGGAACTGATGTGAGCTCTCAGGATTTATCCTCCTTGAACACAACCTTATGTGTAGAGGAGATGTCCAAAACATCATCCTTAAAATTGCTATCTCTGGATTGGGATTGGCCATCGAAAAAGACCATCAGTCCAAAGCTGTGATTTCTTAGAATAAATTTGAAATTGCTGGAAAAGGTACTTGATTGGGGGCAGCTTGCGTTACATACCCAGCCCTTGAGCCAAACAAACAACTGAGGGGCAAGGGATAGTTAAGGATAAAAGGGGGAACTGCTATGCCCCATCCCTGGACCAGTCAACTGTGGGCAGGGGTCACCAGGTACAGTTATGTTTGTTTGGATTGCATGCAGGCAGAAGCAGAGGAGGGTCAGGCCCAAAGTGCCTGCGCACTACACGAGCAGTTAGCCTGTCATCTCTAAGTCCTGTGTAGATGTTAGTATCAGAAGCTTTAGGATGAAAAGATATTTCCTTTCTAGATGTTGGAGATAACCCAGGGAGTTGACCTAGGCCTGGCCTACCACCAGCCATACAGATCTGCCGTCCCTTCCTCCAGAGAGAAAGAAAATACTTTCTCTCTCTCAACTCTGCCAGGGTGGAAGAGAGAAGAGGAGGACTAACCCCTTTACTAGTCCCCTGGATGCCATCCACCTCTGAACTAAGAGGAATTGTGGGCTTTTTAGTTGCTCTAAATAAAACTGGTTTCAGTTAGCGAGAAAGAAGAGAAGAATGAAGACTGGAGAAACAACTGACAGCCTCTGCCAAACCATTCAAACCACCTTATGGTCTTAATGGAAGGATAGGGCTAGGGAGTCCCAAGGGGATGCAGTGCAGGAAGTGTAGTCAGGCCCTTTTGTGGGGGAAGGGGCAGCCAATGCCTAGGAACTGTAGACTATTGGGAGCACAGGTGGCCACTCTGGGGGTCTCTTTCTGGGGCTCTGTGGTGGTTTTTAGTTGGTTCTTTACTCCACATAATTACCTCCTACTTTTTTCTTTTTCTTTCCCATCTGGCTCTCTGTGTCTGTGTGCACAAAGCAGAAGATTGTCACTCCCTAGATCCTGAGTTCCCATGTCCTTTGCGCGACAGGGACCACTGGGCTTTCTCTGACTACTCACCTCCAACTTCTCAGGAAAGAGAATCTGATCATCTCCCTTTGCTCAGGGCTTACTCTTGCTCCAGTGATCTGTGGTCAAAGGGCCACTCAGCTCAAATCTGTCTGCTAGAGCTGTGTGTGTATGTGTGTTTGGATGGGTGGGTGTTGAGGTTAGGAGAGTAATTCTCAAAAAAGTACTTCTCAGCCAGAATAAGGGCTCTCTCCAGTAAGTAGCCATAATGTAGTAAAATGAACTTCCGCTAATAAACTATAGATAATCAGAAAGTTCAAGTTTAAAAGTATCTCCCTGGGACTTCCCTGGCAGTCCAGTGGTTAAGACTTTGCCTTCCAATGCAGGAGGTGTGGGTTCAATCCCTGGTTAGGGACCTGGGATCCCACCATGTCTCTTGGCCAGAAAACCAAAACATAAAACAGAAGCGCTATTGTAATAAATTCAATAAAGACTTAAAATGGCCCACATCAAAAAATAAGAAAAAAAGATCTTTAAAAAAAGTATCTCCTTGATCACATGAAATTGCTGAGGCCCTGCCAGACCCCAAAATGCCATCTGAAATACCACATCAAGAGAAGGGTAGGTTAGATCCTATATCATTTTTAAGTTCATCTTGGAGTCTTTACAAAAATCTGTCATTTATGTCTGAGCTGGGTGGGAATGCCCCACTAACCAGAATATCCCATTCTCTGGCCTGCCAAATAAATAGGGGTTTACTGTCTTCCCTGGAGTCTGGAATGGATTCAGCCAAATAGGCTCCACATTTCCATGAGTTTTAAGATGCTGACTATCAGCCAGATCCACCCCACCAAGTGTAATTGTTGACAGCTGTGTCTTGAAAAGAGTTTCTTTTGTTGCCCATCCAGCTGAGTGAGCCGAATTGCTTCATTAACATTTAGGCCATGTTACACGTTCAAGTGCTTGTGAGGTATTTGGATTTCAGATGAGGTTAGTTTTTTTTTCTCCTTTAAAAAAAAAATCTGGTTTCCAGCATGACAAGCCTCCATTTTTGTAATAAGTTTTTTTTGTGTTTATGGGTGCTATTGAAAGCTGATTTGCATCTTTGTTCATTTGTCATGCAAAATCATACAGAAATGATTGTTACGGGTTGACCTAGTTATTAGGGGCCTTTATATTTGGGAAGAGCAAATTGCAAATCATTCTTTGGAGAAGCAATGGCTGTTGGTGTTTCACCACCCAAGAAGATGATGTCAGTTTCAAAGGGTGCTTGGCAGGGGGAGAGGAAACTCCCCTGCAAAATTCATAGGCTTCCTTAAGCCATCCCAAATGAAAGCACAGATGAATTTAACCAAAAAACAAAACCCAACAAGACAGAAAAACAACCAAACAAATAAAAAAAATCAAACAAACAAATAATGAATTTGCTATGAAAATTCAGCTTCAAGACAAATCCCCTCACCTACACTTTAAAGGAAATTTATGCTCTACACCAGCAGTTCCAATCTTTTTGGCACCAGGGATGGGTTTCATGGAAGTCAGTTTTTCCATGGACCTGGGATATGGGGGTATGGTTTCAGGATGACTCAAGCACATTACATTTGTTGTGTACTTTATTTCCATTATTATTATTACATCAGCTCCACCACAGATCATCAGACATTAGATCCTGGAAGTTGGGGATTCCTGCCTGCTTTAAACTATTTCTCTGTAGCCCCTTCTCAGTCTGAGGCTCTAGGACCAGAAGAATTCCTTGTGGCATACACTAAGTGCTAATCCAGTATCTATTTTCCTTGTTAACCTCAGTCATTATGAAGGTAACAATGTGCTGTGTTACATACCTCCTCAGACTCCCTTGCAGCTAGAGGTGGCCCATGGGGTCCTAATCTTGCCAGTGAAATGTAACAGGAAGTCATTAAATGAGACCTCCAGAAAAACATCTCAGAAGAAGCAGGGTTGCCTGCTAATGGCCTAGGCCTTTGTTCCCTTATTGGTCGTTACTGTCTGGGGACACGGATGCGGTGGCACCAGAGGTGGCTGCAGAGGCAGTGGTCATCTGGCGTGGAGCCAGAAGATAGAAGGAGCCCGGGTCTCTGCTGTCAGCCCAGAGAAGCTGTGCCATTCTAGGAGGTCTAGCTCTGGACTTCTCTTATCTGTCATTTACAGCCAAACGTAGTCTTAAATTAAACCCTCCAGAAGGGCACAGAGAGGGTTTTTGCTTTTTGGGTGGGGCCAATTCTGGTTATCTATTATTGTACAACAAGTTATTCTAAAACATGGCTTCAAGTGACAACTATGTTATTATCTCTCTTATCCCATGGACTGCAGCCCACCAGGCTCCTCTGTCCATGGGATCTCCCAGGCAAGAATACTGGAGTAGTTGTCATTTCCTTCTGTAGGGTTATCTCTCTTACTCAGCCAGTGTTGGCTGGGCAATATTTCTGCCCCCTGTGGAGCTAGCTGAGGTCACTGTGTGGTACTCAGCTGGTGGATGGGATGGTCTGGAAGGTCCAAGACAGCTTCACCCAAATATCTGGTGCTTTGACAGAGTAGCTTGTAAAGCAGGGTTCAATGGGATCTCTCAGCTGAGTCACTTGTATACTTTCTCCACTATGACGGTCTCAGGTTGGTTAGATATTCTGCAGTGGCTCAGGGCACCCAGAAAGAAAAAGCTCCAAACAGATAGTCCCAGTTTCTCAAATCTGGACCTTGAAATAAATGTAGCATCACTTAAAATGTATTATGTTGGTCAAAGTAGTTGTGGAACTAACTAGATTCTGGAGCAAGGGGACTTAGATCTACCTTCTGATTCAAATATTGTCAAAGAACAGGTGACCATTTTTAATTTGCCAAAGGGCAATGAGCTACAAAGTTACTTTGACAAAGTTTGATCATAGACCTAGAATAGGCAGGTATATCTCTGAAAGTAGGCCTAATATTCATTCCCTTATTGGATTTACAAGAGGAGCTAGAGGACATATTCTAAAACATATGGTTGTGTTTGTGAGAATGTTTCTGGAAGACACTAGCATTTGACTGGGGAACTGAGTAAAAAAGATCGCCCTCATCAATGAAGATGAGCATCATTCAATCCATTTAAGGCCTAAACAGTACAAAAAAGATGGAGGAAGGGTAAATTTGCTCTCTCTGCTTGAGCTGGGATGTTCAGCCTCTGTTCTTGAATGTGCCCCTGGTCCTGGCTGGGGCTTGCAGCCTTGGACCAGGACTTACACCATTGGCTTCCTTGGTTCTTAAGTCTTCAGATTTAGACCAGAACTACACCACCAGCCTTCTGGGCCTCCAGTTGTACACAGCAGATTGTGGGATTTCTCAGTCTTCAATCATGGGAGCCAATCCCTCATAATACATTTCTTTCCATGTATCTCTATATATCTTATTGATTCTGGTCCTCTGGGGAACCCTAACTAATACAGTGACTTAAGTTGCTGCTCTTTATGTAAAGATCCTGGCCCACAGATGAAGAGTCCTGGGTTTGGTCTTCAACTTGGTGCTAAAGATCTGTGTGACTATGAAAGCCTCCAGTCACACCTTCAGATTTCAGTTTCTCATCCACAAAATGATGGGACTGGGTTTTATAATCTCTGAGTTCTCTCCCACTGTAAATTCTACAGGTCTAGGCAATCACTATGTATGATTATGAAGAGCTGGGATCGTGATTTCTTTCCCTAGTTAAAAAAAAAAAAATGACATGCCTTTTCTGTCATCAAATTCCATGACATTTTCTTCCACAGACTTAGTTCATTTATAGAGCAGACCTCAGAGAGAGCTCAGGATAAAGGCAATATTTTTGTGAAAATTAAATCTTCCCAGTTAATTTGATTTCCTTGACTTTCCCTGAGAACTTGTCCTTTCCAAACTTTCCCTGCTGTTCTCTTTTAAAATTGTAACATAAACTGTTTCCTTTGTCATTGGAACATGACAGCAGACTCATTACAGCCAAACGTTTCAGGGTTCACTAGGTTCTTGAACCATGGGGGAATCTAAGAAGCCTTAATAACAAAGCAAATGGACAAGAGCCTGCGAGGGAATGATTTGGGGTTCATTTAAGAAAAGGGGACCACTTATGACTAAAAGGTGAATGCCTAGAAGAAAAAAATTGAACTTGATGGTGGGAGGACAGCCAAAGATACTTCTTTCAGGGAATTTATTCCTTTTTCCCCCACTTCCTTTGTAGTAATAGTATGTAATTCAATCCCACAAAAAATTGGGGATATCTAACGAATTCATGGAACATCTACATGACTTGGAGTCTAATGGTGAGTCTTGGGATTTGGGTTTTTCAATGTCAAAGAAAAACCAGAGCTAGACTGTAGTTAAGTATTACAAACTGATTTTATTCAGGGTTACGGTGGTGCTAATGGTAAAGAGACTAACCTGCCTGTCAATGAGGGAGACACAGGTCCGATCAGGGAGATCTCCTGGAGGAGGAAATGACAACCCACTCCAGTATGCTTGCCTGGAAAATTCCAGGGACAGAGGAGCCTGGCAGTCTACAGTTCATGGGGTTGCAAAGAGTCAGACATGACTGAGCACGCCCAAGAGTCAGAATTTATAGCCAAGGAGTAGAGTGAGAGTCAGCAGATAAAAAAATTTCTTAGAAGAAACGTCAGGGGTAAAGGAAGTTCTGGCTAAGCTGAAGACAAATCAGGGTGATCAGACATCATCTGGGGGAAGGAAAAGGATGAAGAGCTTAATTAGATATTCAGAGTAGTTGGATGTGGAAGATGGGGGTTAAATGATTTGGCAGTGTTCTTGATAAAACTGGATTTTATAAAGAAGTGCACAGATGGGCCCAGGAGAAGGCTCAGGCTATTGACTAAAATTCGGTCAAGTAAAGAATCTCTGTCAAGAAGTTGAAAAACCTGGGTTTCTTTCTGAGGGACAAATATATATATATGACTTCTGCTTTGACTTCCTGTAGTATTCTGGCTAAATCTATTAACTATTTCATGATTATGTTACGGATATGTTATTTGGTTTCTAGGAGAAAAAGAAAAACGATCTGCAGTATGCTTTCCTCTATTATATTAATATACTACTATGTAAGGTTTGCAGTTTGTTTTGGGAAATAAGTGCTATAAGACATCCTCACAGCTCTATCCTTGGGATCCATTCTGGGGGACAGCATTATAAAATAAGATTGCTTTATATGGAGGTCTTTGTGAATCTTCAGTAACTAGTCTCCTTTGGGGGCTTCCCCAGTGGCTCAGTAATAAAGAATCTGCCTGTAATGCAGGAGCTGCAGGAGATGAAGCTTTGATCTCTGGGTCGGGCTACAGTTCATAGGGTCGCAGAGTCAGACATGACTGAAGTGACTTAGAAGGCATGTACATTCCCCTTTGGGTTAGCCCAAGAAAGACTCAGTGCACACAAAAGGACACTTAATAGTGAATGTTGTTATACTGAAGACTCACTCATTAACAATAACAAGATAAGAATTAGAATATTTATCAATGGCCGTATACCAACACTGTGCCAGGCACCCTGCTAGACGCTTGTCCATACGTTGCTTATATTCCTCACAGTGGCCCTGGAAGGTCTGCATCTGAAAAGACTGAGATGCAGGGAGCTTGAGTCTTCAGACTGGAGAGTGGTGGGGCTGGAATTCTAACTCAGTCATGTGTGTTGCCAAAGCCCAAGCTTTTTCCACTTCTATCTTTATCCAATTATCCCTTTGAGGGTAGTGCAAATATTTTTAGAATACCATAGAACAACTGCAAACAAACAATTTGTATTTTCCTCACTTGGTAACAAAAGACAAGACAATCAGGCAGCAATTACATTGTTGAAACAGGATATTTTCCCTTTAAGATTTATATGGTAAATACACATTGTCAAATATTTCTGGATTCTCTGGAGCTCTTTTTCACCCCAACAAATGCTCTTCATAAGTTCATGGAAACCACAATAGACACTCACTATGCTTGTCTGGTGGGTGAGAAGTTAAAATGTATCCAAATTTAATTAGGTACTGCCTTTTTGGATCATTTTTAGTTTTGAATTTATAGCCTCCTCCAGTACTCTTGCCTGGAAAATCCCATGGACAGAGGAGCCTGGTAGACTGGAGTCCACGGGGTCGCTAAGAGTCGGACACAGCTGAGCGACTTCACTTCCACTTTTTACTTTTATGCATTGGAGAAGGAAATGGCAACCCACTCCAGTGACCTTGCCTGGAAAACCCCATGGATGGAGGAGCCTGGTGGGCTGCAGTCCATGGCGTTGCTAGGAGTTGGACATGACTGAGCGATTTCACTTTCACTTTTCACTTTCATGCATTGGAGAAGGAAATGGCAATCCACTCCAGTGTTCTTGCCTGGAGAATCCCAGGGACGGGGGAGCCTGGTGGGCTGCTGTCTATGGGGTCTCAGAGTCAGACACAACTGAAGTGACTTAGCAGTAGCAGCCACTCCACTTACCTTGTTCTTCTTCTTTTTTTTTTTTTAAAAGGAAGAATTAAAAGAGTTTTATTTGCTGATGATATGAATATATTTTTTCTAAAAGTTCAAAGGAAATCTACAAATATATTACTAGAATGAATTTAGGAAGCTCTTGAATACATGGTTAATATTTCTGAAAATCAATTCTATATTGAAATAACTGTTAGAAATAGTTTTAAATGCAATATTATTTGAAATATCCCCCCAAAGGATAAAATAATAAAGAATCAGTTTAATGAAAAAGCAGTCATCTTGTCTTTTGAGGGGATTCTTCCTTTTTAAATCTTTTCTTGTTATTCCCACTTTTCTTTCTTGCCCCCAGGGGCTCCACTCCTGACCTTTCAGTTGTAGACACCCACTTTCTAAGACTGCCTGACTTGCCTTGACTCATGTTTACCCAAGATCATTAAAAAAACACCTTGATAAAAAGCATCCCATTCAGGAGTGACTGCACGTACTGTTACCCTGTCCTAGGTCAAATTCTTGATTTTTTCCTTTCCTCTGCCAGGTGGCTGTGCAGATATTTCATTTCAGTTCAGGGTCCCTGTCATCAAGTTGTGAAGCACAAAAATAAATCACCTGCTTACTGGCATCCTCCTAAAGACTTTGATGAAACAGTAAGACCAGTACAAAAATGTAGTTAAAAAAAAAACCTTTTCTAAACAACAGGGTCCTAAAGTCAGTATCTTGAGATAAATTATAACGGAAAAGAATATAAAAAAGAAAAGATTTAAATGTGTAACTGAATCATTTTATTGTACAGCAGAAATGAACACAACATTGCAAATCAGCTATACTTCAATAAGAAAAAAATTAAAAAAAAAACTTCTCATTTTGTATCATTATAGACTGACAGGAAGTTGCAAAAGTAATAGAGATCCTGCATATATTTCACCCAGTTTTCCCCAATGACAGCAGATAACATACCTACAGCACAATATCAGCACTAGGAAATGACACTGGTACCATGCACAGACCCATTCATATTTCACATTTCACATGTATAGTGTGTGTGTGAGTACATGCATGCAATCTATGAAATTTTATCATGTGTAAATTCATACATCCACTACCACAGTCAAGGTTCAGAACTGTTTAATCACCACAAAATTTCCTCATGCCAATCTCACACCCACCTTCCTCTTTCATTATCTTTTAATCCTTGGCCATCTGTTCTCTATCTCCATTAAGTTTCACATTTTGAAACTATTGTATATTTGGAGTTATAAAGATTGCCGGAAGAAATATCAATAACCTCAGATATGCAGATGACACCACCCTTGTGGCAGAAAGTGAAGAAAAGCTAAAAAGCCTCTTGATGAAAGCGAAAGAGGAGAATGAAAAAGTTGGCTTAAAGCTCAACATTCAGAAAACGAAGATCATGGCATCCAGTCCCATCACTTCATGCATGGGAAATAGATGGGGAAACAGTGGAAACAGTGTAAGACTTTGTTTTTTTGCTACAAAATCACTGCAGATGGTGACTGCAGCCATGAAATTAGAAGACGCTTACTCCTTGGAAGAAAAGTTATGACGAACCTATATAGTATATTCAAAAGCAGAGACATTACTTTGCCAACTAAGGTCCGTCTAGTCAAGGCTATGGTTTTTCCTGTGGTCATGTATGGATGTGAGAGTTGGACTGTGAAGAAGGCTGAGCGCCGAAGAATTGATGCTTTTGAACTGTGGTGTTGGAGAAGACTCTTGAAAGTCCCTTGGACTGAAAGGAGATCCAACCAGTCCACTCTGAAGGACATCAGCCCTGGGATTTCTTTGGAAGGAATGATGCTAAAGCTGAAACTCCAGTATTTTGGCCACCTCATGCGAAGAGTTGACTCATTGGGAAAGACTCTGATGCTGGGAGGGATTGGGGGCAGGAGGAGAAGGGGACGACAGAGGATGAGATGGCTGGATGGCATCACGAACTGGATGGACATGAGTCTGAGTGAACTCTGGGAGATGGTGATGGACAGGGAGGCCTGGTGTACTGAGATTCATGGGGTCGCAAAGAATCGGACACGACTGAGCGACTGAACTGAACTGAAAGTACCTTTTAAGATTGGTCTTTTTTACTTAGTATAATTCTATCACAGTCTTTTTGGTAAAATGTGTGCTCATTATTTTTGTCAATTTTCTAATTGTTTTAAAAAAAACTATTGAGTTTGATATATGTATGTATGAAAGTGAAGTGAAAGTGAAAGTGTTAGTCGCTCAGTCATGTCCGACTCTTTGCGACCCCATGGACTGTGGCCCACCAGGATCCACTGTCCATGGAATTCTCCAGGCAAGAGTACTGGAGTGGGTAGCCATGCTGTTCTCCAGGGGATCTTCCTAACCTGGGGGTCGACCCCAGGTTTCCTGCATTGCAGGAAGATTCTTTACCATCTGAGCCACCAGGGAAGCCATATACATATATATGGCTATATATACACACATATTCTAAATATAAGTCTTTTGTCAGATATGTGGTTTACAAATATTTTCTCCCAGTCTGTATCTAGTGCCTTTATTTTCTTAGCGGAGTCCTTTACAGAACAAAGTTCTTAGGTTTCATGAACTCCAATTGGCCAATTTGTCTTTTTTGAATGGATTGTGCTTTCGTATCACGTCTAAGAACTCTTCATCTAGCCCTAAGTCCTGAAAATTTCCCCTTTGTTGTCTTCCAAAATTTTTATGGATTATATTTAAAAATATGATGTATTTTGAGATAATTTTTATATCAAGTAGGAGGTTTAGATTAAGGTTCATTATTTTTGCCTACACATATTCAATTGTTCCAGCATGATTTATTGAAAAGAATAGCTTTCCTCTTTTTGAACTGCTTGTGCACCTTTGTCAAAAATCAGCCGGCCACACTTGTGCAATGGTCTATTTCTGAATTATATTGCTCTATTGATCTTTTTGTGTATCACTCTGCCAGTTTCACACTTTCTTGATAACTATAGTTATATATGAAGTCTAAAAATCAGGTACAGGTATTCAGTCCATTTTATTCTATTTTTTTTTAATTGTTTTAGCTATTCTAGTTTTTAGGACTCTCCATATATATTTAGAATGTTTGCCCATATATGCAAAAATTCTTATTGGAATTTTGATAGGAATTAGACTAAAACTATAGTTTAATTTGGGGAAAATTGATATCTTCATTATGTTGAAGATGAACATAGTACATTCCTCTATTTTTCTAAGCTCTTTAATTTTTTTTCCACCAGCATTTTGCATTTTTAGCATACAAGTTCAGTACATGGCTTATCAGTTCAGTTCAGTCGCTCAGTCATGTCTGACTCTTTGTGACCCCATAAATTGCAGCACGCCAGGCCTCCCTGTTCATCACCATCTCTCGGAGTTCACTCAGACTTGCGTCCATTGAGTCCGTGATGCCATCCAGCCATCTCATCCTCGGTCGTCCCCTTCTCCTATTGCCCCCAATCCCTACCAGCATCAGAGTCTTTTCCAGTGAGTCATGGCTTATCAGATTTAACTAAATATTTAATTTTCTTGAAAAATTGATTCTAAAGTTTATACAAAAAAATAAAAACACAGAATACCCAGCACAATATGGAAGAATAATAAAGTTGAAAGACTGATACTACCTAAATTCAAGACTTACTATAAAGCTACAGTAATCAAGATGGTTGTTATTGGTGAAAGAATAGACAAATAGACAAATAGAAGAGGATGGATAGGCCAGAAATAGACCCACATAAATATGATCAAATCTTTGACAAAAGAGCAAAGGAAACACAATGGAGCAAAGGTATTCTCTTCAACAAACGGCTGGAATAACAGACATCCACGTGCAAAAACAAAGAAAGTAAAAGGAAATATATGTAAACATATAGCTGATTCACTTTGCTGTACAGCAGAAACTAAAACAACATTGTAAAGCAACTATGCCCCAATAAAAATCAATTAAAAAATACAATAGCGGTCATTCATCTATCACACTATGCTTTGGACAATGCTTACTCTTTTCTCAATAACAATCAATTAAAAAAAAATACTATGTACCACTTAAAAAAAGAGAGAAAATCTAAGCATATACATTATGTCCCTCACAAAAATTAACTGAAAATGAACCATAGACCTGAATATAAAACACAAAACTATAAAACTCCTAGAAGATAACATAGAAGGAAATCTGGATGACCTTAGGTTGTTTAATGATTTCTTAGAACACCAAAGGCATAATCCATGAAAGAAACAATTGATAACCTGGGCTTCATCAAAATTAAAATATTTTGCTTGCTAAAGACACTGTCAAGAGAATGAGAAGATGTCACAAACTAGGAGGAAAAAACAAAAATATGTCTATTTGCAAAAGCGCATCTGATAAAGTGCTATTATTTAAAATATACAAAGAACTCTTAAAGCTCACTGATAAGAAAATCAACAGTCTGACCGTAAAATGAGCAAAAGAAATACAGACAGTAAATAAGCATATGAAAAGATGCTCAGTGTCATATAGCATTAAGGAACTGCAAACTGAAGTAACAATGAGATATCACTACACACCTATTAGAAGGGTCAGAACCTGGAACATTGACAACACCAAACGCTGTCAAAGATGTGGAGCAACAGGAACACTCATTCATTGCTGGGGTGAATGAGAAATGGTACTGCTACTTTGGAAGACAACCTGCAAGTTTCTTATAAAACTAAAGATAGTCTTACCACGGGATTCAGCAATCATGCACTGTTATTTGCCCAAGGGAATTGAAAACTTATGCCTATGCAAAAACCTGCACATAAATATTTATGGCAGCTTTATTCAAAATTCCAAAACTTGGAAGCAACCAGAATGTTTCTTAGTAAGTGAGTAGATAAATAATGTGTCGTGTATCTGGACAATAAGCTATTATTCAGAGCTAAAAGGAAAATGAGCTATCAAGTCATGAAAAGATCTACAGGAACTTTAAATGCATATTAATGAGTGAAAATAAACCAATCTGAAAAGACTATCTCTGGTATGATTCCAACTATATGATATACTGGAAAAGACAAAACTATGGAGGCAGTGAAAGTATCAGTAGTTGTCAGAGGTTAGGGTAGAGAGGGAGGGCTGAGTAGGTGGAGCACAGAGGCTGTGTAGGGCAGTGAAACCAGTTTGTCTCATACTGTAAAGGTGGATATGTAACTATGGATCTGTCAAAACCCTAAGAACTGCACCATACTAAGAGGGAACCTTAAGGTAAATTGCAGACTTTAGGTAATAACCATGTATCAATATTGGGTTGTAAACTGTAGCAAATACACTGCACTAATGCAAGATGTTAATTAAAGGGGAACTGGGAGTGGGAGGCTGGGAGGCTGGAACATGAGAATTCTCTGTACTTTCTGCTCAGTTTTGTTGTGAAGCTAAACAAAAGCGCTAATAAATAACATCTTTTTTTTTTTTTAAGGAACATTGACAGAAGGATAAAAAAAATCAAATACATTAAAAAAAAAATCTAACAAAAAATGTCCAAGGCTTCTTTGTGTAAAATTAAAAAGTGTTATTGAGAGAAAATTTAAAAGACCTATATGTATATTCTTATTTATTGATGTATATTTAATATTACAAAAATGTCAGTTCTCTAGTAGCCTACAGACTTAATGCAATCCTGTGATTCTAAATTTTATGTGTAAATATAAAGTTTTAATAACAGCTAAGACACTTGAAGATTTGATGAGAGGACTGGCTAGCTCTTCAGAATTATGAAGACATAAAAGTTCCAGTACTTAGAATAGTTTGATACTGGGGCAAGGCAGAAAATGGAACAGAATAGATCATTCTAAAACATAAACAGAAATGAACATTTGACAAAGGTGCTACTGTAGAAGAGTGGAATGAGCATGGCCTTTCCAATGTAGCTCAGACGGTAAAGCATCTGCCTGCAATGTGGGAGACCCGGGTTCAATTCCTGAGTCGGGAAGATCCCCTGGAGAAGGAAATGGCAATCCGCTCCAGCACTCTTGCCTGGAAAATCCCATGAACGGAGGAGCCTGGCAGGCTACAGTCCACAGGGTCACAAAGAGTCAGACACGGCTGAGCGACTTCACTCACTCACTCAAGACAATTGGATACCTTCCTCAAAGAAAAGACACAAGTACTACTGCCTACCAACAAAACATCCATTTCAGAAAGTTGCAAGCCTAAATGCAAAAGACAAAACAATAAAGGTTTTGAAAATAACATAAGACGGTGTCTTCTTGTCATCCGGGTAGGAGAATATTTTAAAAAGAAGAAACAAAAAACATAAAAGATTTATAAATTACATTCCATTAAAATTAAGAACCTCTGTTTATCCAGAGGCACCAAGAGCATGAAAAAGCAAACCATGAGAGGGGAATACATATCAGCGTATATAACTAATAAAAATTTCTTAATCAGAATAGCCAAAAGACCAGTAAAAATAATTTTTTAAAAAGACCACGAAAAATGGCCAATAGACCTGAACAGGTAACTCACAAAGGATATCCAAATAGAAATATATATATATGAAATATATATACATATATATGGTATATATATGTGTGTGTGTGTGGAAGGTGCTTAACTTCACTTCTAATTAGAAAAATGCCAATTCAAACACCCTGAGGTATCAGGATCATACCTATCAGAATGACAAAAATGAGAACGACTGACATTTTGGAGATTGTAGGGCACACAGGGAATCCTATAGTGAGAGCAAACATTGTTATATTCCACTTTAGATACAGTTTGTCATTATTTACTAAGGTTGAAAACATGAAAACGCTATGACCCATCAATTACAAATACCAGCAATGCGTCCCAGAGTCCTATACACAAGACCCAGTGTATGTGTCTCCCCAGATTCCTCTGGATCCCATCAACCCCCAGATCTTGATTTTTATAACAGATGAGTTTGCATGTAGCAGCGAGGTCTGCCCTTCATGGAGGAAACACTGATAAGCAAGAACATGAGACAATTTGACTTCCCCAGTGCCATTTTGTCAGCAGGTGAAGAATCTCCCTGAAATGCAGGAGACACAGGAGACGCTAGTTCAACACCTGCGTAGGGAAGATAACCTGAAGAAGGAAATGGCAACCCACTCCAGTATTCTTGCCTGAAAAACTCCGTGGACAGATGGCAGGCTATTGTCCAAAGGATTGCAAAGAGTCGGACGTGACTGAGCGACTAAACATTTAAGACAATTTTGTCTTCTTTCTGTTCCTGGGTCCATCCCCAGCCAAGAGTGAATTCTGGCTTCTTGTTTATGATAAACTCCCACAATGCAAAAGCGTCAGACACAACTGAGCGCACACACACACACACACCAGCAGCTCTGGCTTTTTTTTGGTACTNTTGTCTTCTTTCTGTTCCTGGGTCCATCCCCAGCCAAGAGTGAATTCTGGCTTCTTGTTTATGATAAACTCCCACAATGCAAAAGCATCAGACACAACTGAGCGCACACACACACACACACCAGCAGCTCTGGCTTTTTTTTGGTACTATTTTCTCGCCAGAAGACAGGATATGTTTGTTCACCTCATCAGCCGATCAGAATGCATCTAGTCCTGTTTTGTAACAACACTAGATGGAGCTCCTTCTTTTTGTTGCCCTTGACTCTGGCAGGCTGGCCATGGGCTCAGCAGTTTCTCAAAACCAGAGTTGGTGCCCTTGCTCTGCCTGCTTCTCCAAATGGGAAGTCTGCACCTAAGGCAGAGGGGAATGCACCCTTCCCTCCAAATAGCNCCGATCAGAATGCCTCTAGTCCTGTTTTGTAACAACACTAGATGGAGCTCCTTCTTTTTGTTGCCCTTGACTCTAGCAGGCTGGCCATGGGCTCAGCAGTTTCTCAGAACCAGAGTTGGTGCCCTTACTCTGCCTGCTTCTCCAAATGGGAAGTCTGCACCTAGGGCAGAGGGGAATGCACCCTTCCCTCCAAATAGCTAAGGAGCTTAGGAGGTCTTCCAGTTAGCTTTATTCTTCTATCTATAGACAAGCGTGGGATCAAATCATTTCAAACCTGTAATTCACTGCCTTTTCCTGAGGGACCAAGGGAAGCAGCATCCATGGAAGCCCCTTTAGTGACAACCTTGATTTCATCTTCTGAGAAGCAACTATCTCCCCATGGCATACAAAGAAGGGCTCAAGTCATGTTGATTGTCCATTGAAAAAGAACATTACCTCCTTGAGTAGAAGAGGGGTGAATAAAGCTCCAGAAATGAATTAGGGATTGGGCTTTAAGCCACACGAACTAGGGTCACTCTGCCCCTGGGAAACCCAGCTGTCCATCTCTTCAGATGTTTGTAAATCCTGATGGGAATAGTCTGTTTCAACATCGCCTCTGCAAAGTGAAGGTCTGTTCTCAAGTAGTGCCTCCATTCATCATCACATCCCTTGCTTTTTTATTTTTCCTCATTTACTTGGTCAGTTATGTACTGTAGGTCACTCCACCAGACTGTGAGTTCTCAGAAACCTTGTCTGGTCTGTTTAGGGTGTGGTCCTCCTGTCCTAGAACAGTGCCCAGCAGATATTAAGTGCTCAGCCAATGGAGGGTGGATGGCCATCTAGGATTCCAAACTCAACTCAATCAGTTTTGTCTACAGGTCATCTTCCACCTAGCACAATATAGTTCCTGTCTCACAGTTTGCCAACTTATTTGTGTCCTTCCCTGAGTGCCCCCCAAAATCCTCCCATGGAAGGGGTCTTTGGTGTGAAAGTCTTCACTAAAAATATGGGAAGAGAGAGGGGCTTCCATAGAAGTGACCAGATTGTTGAATGCCGAATAGGAGTGTTTCACGGCTATAACCTTTTCATCTCCCTTCCGTAATAAAATATCCCTAACACTCCACCTCACAAACATTTCTGACATCTCAGGACTTTTCTGTCTCTCCTCCCCTTCTCACTTCTCTTACTTTTTTCAATTCTCTTTCTCACACTTTCATGCAGAGTAACTCAACTCGGCTCTTCCCTAGCAACTTATCACAAACTGAACTCTAAACCCAGCTTTGCCCACCTAAGACCCATCAACATACTAACCAAACTAAAGAATCACCTCCCTTAGCAAACCCAAAGGCCCAAGATGGGACAATGTTTTCTTAGGGTGCCTGTATGATGCTTAGCCACTTCAGTCATGTCCGACTGTTTGTGACCCCATGGACTGACTGTAGCCCGCCAGGCTCTTCTGTCCATAGGATTCTCCAGGAAAGAATACTGGAGTGTGTTGCCATGCCCTCCTCCAGGGGATCTTCCCAACCCAGGGATCGAACCCACATCCCTTGTGTCTCCTGCATTAGCAGGTGAGTTCTTTAACACTAACACCACCTGGGAAGCCCTTTCTTATGGTAGCACTGCCCTTTTCTTTACAACTAGGATTTTCACCTGTTTATCTGTTTCTGTTTCTTTACCTTTTCTTTCTCCACAAAAAGTTAGGTTAAAACAGCCAGTATCCTTACTATCCTCTAACATTTTTGTCTAGAATAAAAGTGGTTTAAAAGATGACAGGTGGAGGGAATTTTCTGATGGTCCCATGGTTTTGACTCCCACTTTCACTACACAGGACAAGGCTTCAAACCCTGGCTGGGGAACTAAACTCCTGCAAGCCGTGGGAGGGGAGGGGCAGAAAATCCTCAAAGTCCTGAAGCCTAGGATAGCAGTGGGGAGGAGAGGGAATCTTCCCTTTACATGATCTTGGTGACTGCCTAAAGAGACACGAGGGGCTGTCCTATTTATCAGTCCTTGGTCTTTTACTTATAGAGGAGATGAGTTCAAAGAAGTTATCACCTTGATTCTTGAATTGCCTCTGCTCCCCATAGGCTTCTTCTGACCTTTTATACATGTGAAGTAAAACTAGCTCCTGAAATAGATCAATTCTGAAATCTCAGAGACTTCAAACAATAGAGCTTCTTTCCCATGTCCATTGCAGTCCAATGAAGGTTGATGGCTTCTGGGTGATCATTCAGAGGCCCTTACATCATGGCTTCTTCATCTTCATCTCTTTTTCCTTTGTTGTTCAGTCACTCAGCTGTGTCCGACTCTGTGACCCCACGGACTGCAGCATGCCAGACTTCCCTGTCCTTCACCATCTCCCAGAGACGGCTCAAACTCATGTCCATCGAGTCGGTGATGCCAGCCAACCATCTCATCGTCTGTCATCCCCTTCTCCTGCCTTCAATCTTTCCTGGCAGTTCAGTTCAGTTCAGTCGCTCANAAAACTGACCTTTTCCAGTCCTGTGGCCACTGCTGAGTTTTCCAAATTTGCTGGCATATTGAGTGCAGCACCAGGGTCTTTTCTAACGAGTCAGCTGTTCACATCAGGTGGCCAGATTATCAGAGCTTCAGCTTCTGCCTCAGTCTTTCCCATGAATATTCAGGATTGACTTACCTTAGGATTGACTGGTTGGATCTCCTTGCAGTCCAAGGGACTTTCAAGGGTCTTCTCTAACACCACAGTTCAAACGCATCAATTCTTTGGCTCTCAGCCTTCTCTTTATGGTCCAACTCTCACATCCATACATGACTACTGGAAAAACCATATCTTTGACTGTACAGACTTTTGTCAGAAAAGTGATATCTCTGCTTTTTAATATGCTGTCTAGGTTTGGCCGGCAAATAGAGAAACAGACGAGATGGAGATTCACATGCATCTTGGTCCTTTGGCTCCCTTGACGTTTTACAAAAGTCTTTTGCTGACATTCAGTTGGTGAGCACCAAACCCATAGCCCATCTCCACGTGAGCGGCGAGGAGGCTACAAAATGTAGCCTCTGGCTGGTCAGGAGGAGCATGACTCTTTGGTGGCCAGCTAGCCATGCTTGTCACACCAGCTGGAAGATCCAATTTCCATCTGGGGATTAATCACATGTACTTGGCCTCTTTACCTTCTTCTAGCTGAATTCCTCATCTTTTCAGCCACGGTTTCTACTCTTAGCCCCTTATAAGATCCCCAAGTGCTTTTCCTCCCTTCTTCTCCCAGACTGGTACCCTAGCCTTAACACCTTTCTTCTCCCTGAGCAAGCTCATTTATTTGAGGCATCCATACATTGTTTCTTGATTTCAGCCCTTCTTTTGCCAGCTGAGCCCATGTCTCTCTGTTTCCCTTTCATGAATGTGTTGTCACATTTTCAGAAGCCCTCAAGACTCAAAGAGCCTAGAGTCCTCTTGCCAAGCCAGAGGTTATATTTCTCAGCCTTCTCTACCTACACACTTATGTCTAAATGGGCTGAATGACTGCTTCTCATGAAAGAAATGTGAGCAGAAGAGTTCTGTAAAGACCTAAGTGATTAAGAAACAGAGGCGCCTTCCCCATAGTCTCTTTCACCATCTGCCAGGTGCTGAGAGAAAGATGTGTGGTTAGGGAGAGGGAGCTGGGCTCTGAATGATCATGTACATAGGCCATACCACCTGTCCACTTTCAGGAGGGCAGTTTCTACAGTAATAATGCCAGACTGGCCTCTGACTCCACCTCAACTCCTTTCTGACTTCTGTCCTTCCATGTGGTCACTCTCCCCTATTTTTTTTTCTTTTTTCTTCCTAGACTATTAAAAGCTTAAGGCATGTGCCTTTCAAAATAGTTTCTTCAAGAAAAGTCTTTTCCAATAAGACTTCAAAATTCAAAAAAGGAATTATAGGCATTTTACAGGCAGAGAGGGAGAGATATTTTTGAAAAAGGAAATTGCCCACAGCCCTTTAAATTTCCTACAGTTATTAATATCCACCATTTGTTAATGATGATACTCTGCTAAGGACTATTTTATGTGCTTTCATTGAATTTTTCCTACAGACTTATGAGGTTCAGATTCATATTTGTCTCCTCCAAGATATCTTGGACATCTGAACTAGGGACTGTTCCTGGGAAATCTGCCAAGCTGTCTCCCTCTTCTTTCCTAACTTGGTTTAAAGCATCTGCTCATTTCCCCCCAGCATCATAGCTCCACTCTATTATCCACATCCCACTGGACTGTAAACTCATGGCTGAGAACATTCCTGTCTGTCACTTACCTGCTGACCTGAGTGTTCTGCTTATGCTCAAAGGGATTTGAGGCAGCTTGTGTCTTACACATATTTATAAATTCCATGGAACTTAAATGTGCAACTTCTTTCATAGGAGATGCCTAATAGCCTTATATTTGAATAATGGATGAATTCCAGTGTTTTAAGTGTTACATTCAACTATTCCTGTAGTTCCCAAGCCTAACTGGATGTCAGAGTCAAACAGGAAAATTTTTCAGTCTATCAACATTTCTGAGGATGGGTTTCATAAATCTCTACTTTTTTTTTTTTAAAGAACCTATCCCACTGTCAATTCAGTCATGTCCAACTCTTTGTGACCCCATGGATTATAGCTTGCCAGCTTCTCTGTCCATCGGATTCTCCAGGCAAGAATACTGGAGTGGGTTGCCATGTCCTCCTCCAGAGGATCTTCCCAACCCAGAAATTGAGCCCGTGTCTCTCATATCTCCTGCATTGGCAGGCAGGTTCTTTTTTTTTTTTTTAAAGAAATCTCTATTTTTAGCAAGTTCCCCCAAGTGACTCTGAAGCAGCCAGCTTGATCCCAGCCTGAAGACTGGCATTTGAAAATTCATGGAGGAGCATTTTATCTTTCTTCACCCCAGAATCCTATAAAATCTCCCCTTCCCTCTTCTGTCCATGCTGTCCTAAACCATTTTCTCTTAGCAAACAAATGCCAACAACCAAGTTGGTTCATCCTGAAAGTCTCACCATGAGACAAAGATATGCTTCAAAGTCTAGAAAATGGTCAGCTCTACTAGACATCAAAACTTTCCCCTAGCAATCAGCTCCTACCTATAAATAGATCACCACCTCTATAATATACAGCCCGCCCCCCCCACCAAAAAAGACACATTTCCTGGGTGTGTTTTACCATGTTGCCTATTTATCTAGCAATAGAACCTTGAAAATTTCTACAGTGAGTTTTGCTTTTAACCTCTTTTCACATCTACTTGGTATTTGGGTGTCCCACGTTCTCAGACAACCTGAATCCACTGTTTTCTCCTGCTGACCCTACCTGCAAGCATGCTCCTTGGGGGAGCTTTTCACAAAGAGGCTGTTAAAGTAGAACAGGCAGCTTCAAGAAAATTGCCATCTGGTTTCCACACTGCAGATGCCCACACGAGCCTTGAAAAATCTAGCTGGGGAGGAGGTGGAAGATCCTGTGGGCTGGTTGATAAAGGAAGAAACAAGAAGGATACTTTTTTTTCCCCCTTAATGTTCCTACAGTTGAGCCTAATCACCATAATATGAGAGAGAGAGAAAACTGTAATCACATTAGGTAGAGAGTCTGGAACATCTGAAGGCTCAAGAAACAACCTGATTTTTTTGTTCTGTGTTCTAGAGACACATCCTGTATCTACTTTAGTAGCTCTTCATGCTGCCGATGATGGAATTCTTATCGAATCAATTCCACTTTTTCTCTTGCTTATATTTTCTGGTGAAATCCCTCTTATGGCAAAAGAAACAGGAAGATGTTCCTCCCATATACATATATCTTTTCATTGGGAATCCCAGATGCCACTAGTGATAAAGAACCTGCCTGTCAATGCAGGAAACATAAGAGACACAGGTTCAGCCCCTGGGTTGGAAAGATCCCCTGGAGGAGGGTGTGGCAACCCACTCTAGTATCCTTTTGGAGAATCTCGTGAACAGAGGAGCCTGGTGGGCTACAGTCCATAGGGTCTCAAAGAGTCGGACACGACTGAAGCGACTTAACATGTTTAGTGCATCTTTTCATTACATGTGTAATTTATAACACAAGGTTATTTTCTCCATTTGCTAAAGACAAGGTAGGAGGCCAGTTATGAAAATTGATTTTAAAAACTTCGAATTTTAGAGCTGAAGGAAACCCAACGAGACTTTCGGTAGGAGATAAAGTTGAAACCCAGAGAGACACAGCAAGCTGCTCAAGTGTACACAGTCAGTTAGAATCAGACCCATGGTGATCTTAGTTGATGGGCCCCACTGGATCTCTCTTAAAGGAAGGATTTGTTGCCTCTGCTGCTTGGAGGGCTGTTGGCAGGCAGCTGTTAGCTGTCAGCCTCTTTAGGATTGACCTCAGCTGCCAAGAGCAATCTCTCCCAGGGACAGACCCTTACAGGGGAAGCTCATATCCAGTGACTGACTGAGGTGGAACAGAAAAGTCCAGCCTTTTGACCTACCGTGATCAGTCAGTCAGCAAGGCTAGTTTCTCCCAACGCTTTCTTTTCCCCTTTTCACAAATGTTGATCCTAAAACCTCTATTGAATAAACATCCTGCACACTGACCTTCATGTTAAAGAGAGCTTCCAAGAGAACCCAACCTTGAATAAAACCTAAAATAAAAATTGTGTCTAAAATAAAATCTGTTTCCTGCTAAAATATCCATTTTGAAAGTAAGTGTGGTATGTGTGTGTGTGTGTCTGTCTATCTGTTCATGGTGTAAACATGCATATATACATGTATGAATATACATCAGTGTGCATCGCATGTCTCACCAGTTCTAAGAACTTTCCCATTTGGCAGCTGAAAAAACATCTAAGTTTTCCATCATGGACTGTCAGGCTTTTGCCTCTCTAGAGAGACGGTGATTATCTGGTCCAAATGACATTGGCATGGCTTAGTTTGGTGTGTGCAGGACTGTCTCAGACTGACCTCACATCCTAGCAGCCAATGAGTGACTGGTTGAGAAGCAAAGATCACAGGAAGAGAACCAGTAGGACCCTTGCAGTCTTTCACTTCATCTACTGACAGTGATCCCAGAAAACTAACCTATAATCACCCTCGTTAAAGTCAGAGCAATCCATCACAAGTCCAAAGACATGCTGTCTCTCTTTGTATCTTGCCCATCCACTCCCCTTCACAGTTTCAAATCTACATTTCTAGACACAATTGGACACTCCATTGGTGGAGGCAGTGGTAGGAAACCAGCTGTGACATCTCAGCTGCCAGCCTCTTTCCTGGCTTCTTAGCTGTCCCCTCCTTACCCTTTACCTGCCTTGCCTTCAACAAGTTTGACCATGAGTCAAGGGCTATGGCACTGCCCACCCTCCACCCACCCTGAACAATACTTTTCCCTTTTTCTCATGTCTTTCCCATCTCGTTGAATATCATCTGTCAGCTGAATGATCTTAGATAACTCTCTGTGTCCTCATGTGGAAATGGGGTCATGCCCCATCTCGCAGGGTGTTCTGAGGACCGAATGGGATTGTGCTGTGAGGGCTTTAGCCATAGTGAATGTCCAATCCCAGCAGCTCTTCCTGACAGTCAGTCGGTCTCCAATACAGTCCTATGGCCATTCTTCAACCAACTCTCCTTCAACCACTGTTCTATCCCTGTCCATACACTTCTTCTCAGCAAAGGACGGGTTCATTCAAAACTCTTCCTCCACTGTTAAGAAATGATGAGGTGATATGATCAACAAGAAAATAAAGGCTTGCAGGGTCTTTCCAGTTGTGCTCGTGGTAAAGAACTCATCTGCCAACGCAGGAGACATGAGAGATGTGGATTCAATCCCTGGGTCTGGAAGATCCCCTGGAGAAGGAAATGGCAACCCACTCTAGTACTCTTGCCTGGAGAATCCCATGGACAGAAGAGCCTGGTGGGCTACAGTCCATAGGGTCACAAAGAATCAGACATGACCGAGGCAACTTTGCACACACACACTCACAGTGCTACACTTCAGTCAGGCTCAAACTTATACCTCAGAATTAATCTGCTGTTCCTAAGGGTATCTTTATCAATTATTATGCATATGTAAAATAGTCGTGCATTTGAGAAATATTCTCAAAAATGACATTTGAAAGGGAATTCTAAATGTATACCACATTTTAACTACCTTGCAAATAACTTAGTTTTTTTCAGGCCTTTCCTGATCCTTCTATTTATATCCCATGAACATCACATTGTAAGAATATTGACATACTGACATTTTAAAACCTTTTCATTTTAAGCCGTTTCTTTTTGAAGATTTCTTGCCACCACCCCGTCTACTCCATCTTAAGAATGAAAATATCAGAGGGATAAGGGAGCAAATAATATAACTAAAAACAGTTAGGTGCTTGTTTGATGAACAGATGGCACTGTTGGGTTATAGAAAGGACAGATCACTGCTATTATAAAATACACAGCCATTTTACAACTCTAGACGGCCCTAAATTTGTTTTCAGTGGGGAATAATCAAGACAGAAAAGAAAAAGGAGAAAAAATATGAGGAATAAAAGTAGAGGAAGATATTATATTCAAAATATCATTAAACTGAAAGTTGATAGACAGGGCAAAGCAAAACAAAACATATTTTATCAAGGATTTCTCTATGCCCTTGGTGATGCGATCCACCTTATGACTCATTATGATGCTGTGAAACTTTTTGATTTTTAAAGTATCATCATTATTATTATTATTATTATTATATTTTTATGTGGTGAATTTACCAACATAATCATTTTCGGTTAAATCCTATCCTTCAGATTTCTAATAGAAACTCCATAGAGTAAAGACATGTAAAAGTTTCAACAAAATTCACACAATGATAATACAGGGCATCCTTTTCCTATAATATGGGTCTTCAGTACTTCTGCTAACAATAACTAACATTTGTGGAATGTGACTTTGTGCCAGGCACTGTTCTGAGTATTTATCATATTAACTTACTTCACTTTCTCAATCCTCATCTGAGCTGGGTACTTTGCTTAATGATTGTGTAACACTTTATAGTTAGAGAAATCAAGGTAGAGATAACTCTGGTCTGGAAGGCAGCTGTCTTTCCTTCCGATTTTAACTCTGTCACAACTTGTAACAAGACCTTGAGCCTTCCAATTTTAGGCTGTCAGTTTCTCCTCTGTGAAATGGGGACATCCCATGGCGTCATCTAAAAGAACTCTGTTTCCTCTAAAATACTCTGGTTTTGTGCTTCTATATTTTGTTCCTAGAAAGCTGTATTTCAAATTCTTAAAACATCTTTAAAAAAAAAAAAAGGCAAATAAGACGATTATATTGAAAGCCTCAGCACTCATCTGAAAGTGTATAACTGTGTTGCCTGCAGAGTTTGTCTTGGGAGTGACCAGTTTATATATCAAGGAAGAATGAATGAAAAATTGTGGTTGAGGGGGTCACCACTTCAAAAGAAAAATATCTATACATGTAAACTTAGAAGAGAGTAAGATACGGAAAAAAAAAAAAACAAAACTTCAAGGGTAGGTAAGTGAAGGATGTAAGAAAGGGGAATTGAACACCACAACATATTTTTCCTTTCAGAAGACCATCTGCTGAAGTTCTGAGCATGAGAACAAAGTGGGATTTAAAGGATCTGGAATAAATGAAGTGAAAGAAATGTTGAGAAATCTTTTGAAGGAGCAATTGCCAGACAAGCAAGGGAAGTCGTGTGGCTTGCCCTTCTGGTCCCACAAAAGTATGCACGTTCTTGGAGAGAGAGCTCTGTGGAGGGTTTTCTGGCTGAAAGAAAGTGATTCAAGGCCCATAATAACAGAGCCCTCAGCAGGGGGAAGGCAGACGGGGAGTGAAGGCATTCAGACTGGGACAGGAGACAGAGTATAGGTTCTATCAGACAGAATGAAGAAGGAGCATTTAAATGGTGAAACTATAGAACATTAAAACTTAAAAAAAAACTTTTTATTTTGTATTGGCGTATAGCTGATTAGAACATTAAAACCTTTGACACCTTATACATCTTTTACTTCACCTGCTTCCTCTTAGGATACAAACACTGAGGCCCAGGAAAGTGAAGAGATTTTACAAAGAAAGATCTTGAAATCAATGCACTGAGGATTAAAAACAACATGAATTTTAGAAACAAGATTGATGGCAAAATATCTTTTTTACTCTCTTAAAATATGGAATGCCAAAGAGGAAAATAAAAATCTTTCCCAATGAAAGCACTAAGTGGTAATCCTTGGCTTCTTCAGCAATCTGTTTTAAAGGTTATAGTATTATCAAGTCTTCTAAAACTGCTGACATGCTTTTTTTAGGTAAGAAATTATGAATCAGCTGAATGAACAAACTCATCTACTGTTTCTACAATGTCTAATTTAGGGTAACATTAATAATAAAAGATGCTCAAAATGCAACAATGAAAGCAACAGAAAATATATTCTTTTAAAACTTGGCCCTTAAACCCCAACAATCCTCCTTATAGGAAAGCAGTTGTGGTACAAAGAAGACCTGAATAGAAGAAAAGGAATAAAAAAATCTACCAATAGTTATTTTTAGCAGTTGTAATTTTAAAATTTTATGTGTTAAAAGTAAAAAAAGATTTCCTCAGAATGGAAATTAAGATTCATCACTGAGAAGGAAAAATAATGGTATGAGTTTTCAGAGTCTTAAAGAGTGTTTTAATCTAGCTGTCAGATCTGTGACCTACTATGGTTCTCCATGCCTTGTGTTTAAAAAAATGGCAAAATGTGCACATCATAAAGTGCTTGGAAGTGTTTTTTTATGATGAGAAACAGGTTCTGAGCAGTGAGCCAGGCCTCAGTGTCTTTCTCTTGGAGCTGGTATTGAGTACATTGCATAGATCTGAGGGGTAGAGTTATGGCCTCTTGTGTTTCTTCTATCTTGGGTCAGGTTATCACTAACATCTGGGGACTTCCCTGGTGGTCCAGTGGCTAAGACTTCATGTTCCCAGTGCAGGGGACCCAGGTTCGATCCCTGGTCATGGAACTGGATCCCACATGCTGCAACTAAGAGTTTGCATGTGGCAATTTAAGATTCCACGTGCTGCAAACAAGAACCAGCCAAATAAATATTAACAACAAAAGAAAAGGATTGTCACTAACATTTGGTCCCTGACTTTCTAAGAGGAACCAATTCCAGTCTCTCTTTTTTGACTCCTGATTCTTCGTGTGCACTTTTGAAATTATTATGAAAAATTATTTTGAAATAATATGACCTTATGTGCTTTAAGGAGGCCAAGAATTGAAGGGCATCATAACAGAAAGGGCCTTCACTTTCTTTTTCTTTCTTTCTTTCTTTTTTTTTAAAGGAAACAACAGCCTATGGGCCTCTGATGTGCAGAATCTTGTGGGCAGCTTGCTTACCTATGCAGTGGGCTGCAGGGGGGTAGCATCAGTGGCTGACACAGGCTTTTCTCAGACACTGCCCTTCATTGCCCTGAGATTCCCCCCCAGTCAGGCCCAAAGCACCCTAGAGCTGACTGCAACCACCTAACATCCTGCCTCCAGAAAGGAGATCTTTCCTGGTGTCTGGCTTTGAGGACCCAATTGGCAAGAGGCTCATAGGGAAGTGCTTGACCTGGGATTGGAGCCATTTCAGCAAGTCTGATACCTCTCGGTAAATATCCTTTTAGTGAGTAGTCTGACATGCCTGTTTATATCATCTGTGGCTGCCAGGCAGTTCTTGGGCCCATTTAGACAATAGCTCTCCCAGTCCAGTCAAGTCCTTTCCTACCTGAGAACAGATCCAAACACACTGAGAAATAGTTCTGAGTTTCCCCCTTGTAGAGCTTACTAGGAACTTCAAACTTATTTGGGAGCTGTTGTGGAGGGTTTTGAGCTAGCATACTAATGATGATTTCACTCTCAAATTATTTCCTCATCTCTTCCATCACTTCTACCAGCCACCACCATTTCTTCTCTGGATTACTATGATGCTCTTCATGAAGCTCACTTCCTTGAGTCTCTCGTCTTCCCTACCATCTAGTGAATCTTCTCAGATCACAGATCTGACCATGACACTTCATGCTTACTGCCCTCCACTGCCTACCCCTCATCCTCTGACAAACATCGCAAACCACTAGAATCTGGCTTCCCCTGTCGATCCTCTCCCTTTATCATCTTCCTCTTCTCACCATGCAGGGCTCCAGGCAATTCTTACTTGGGCCAGCTTTTCCCCATTCTGATTTGCTGGTGCCCACTGTGAACTCATCTTTAGGTATCAGGTCCAAAGTTCCCCCTTGGGAAGACGTCTCTGATTTCCTTTGCCTGGACCAATGTGCTGGATCCTCCACCCCTTCACTTCTGTGTACAGTGGACTTGGCTGTGTACACATCCATCCACTTCACCAGAATGTAAGCTCCTAGAGGCCAGGAGCTGGGTCTTATTCTCGGGTTCCCAGTGCCTGGTCCAGGGCTTGACACTTGCAAGAGCTCAGCACCGTCTGGAGCTTGAATGAAGTGTTTCATCAACTCTGAGAACCAGCGGGAGGAGTTGCCTGCCCCTAGGAGGAGGTCTGGCTACTTCTTCCACTTTCCTTTCTTCACTGAGGCCAAGAGGGTGCCAAGACTTCCCAGTCTCCCCTCGGCAGCCAGGGAGAGGGTGAGGAGAGGGGGCCTTTGTTACTCCTCCAGATGGCTAGAGCTGGGATGCAGCCCAGCAGCTGTGTTTGGGTGGAAGGCGAGAGGACAGATGGCCTGGTGTCTGTTTGCAGACAGCCTGAGAGACCGCAGCCCTGGTACAAGGCACGCTCCGAGGTAGACGCCACAGGACAGTGGTGGAGTGGAGCAGATGCCAGGGCAGACCGCTGTGTTAGCTTTCACTGCTCAGAGCCTGGCCGGAGCGACTGCTGGGCAGCAGAAAGAGAAGCCTTTATGCACAAATCCCTTGTGTTTCTGGTGGTAGCTTTTAACATTTCAATCCAAACAAAGACTTTCCTATATGAAAACTCTCTTAATTACTATCATTTAAAAATTGGTTTAACACAAGCAAGCCTCATTAAGATTCAGTTTTGCTTTCTGCAAATTTTGGCAGCCATTGAATTATTAACCCAACCAATACTGATTGT
>SJYV01002700.1:245342-258344 GCA_006410875.1 Neotragus pygmaeus
TCCTTTTCCTATTTGGAACCAGTCTGTTGTTCCATGTCCAGTTCTAACTGTTGCTTCCTGACCTGCATATAGGTTTCTCAAGAGGCAGGTCAGGTGGTCTGGTGTTCCCATCTCTCTCAGAATTTTCCACAGTTTATTGTGATCCACACAGTCAAAGGCTTTGGCATAGTTAATAAAGCAGAAATAGATGTTTTTCTGGAACTCTCTTGCTTTTTCGATGATCCAGCAGATGTTGGCAATTTGATCTCTGGTTCCTCTGCTTTTTCTAAAACCAGCTTGAACATTTGGAAGTTCAGGGTTCATGTATTGCTGAAGCCTGGCTTGGAGAATATGAGCGTTACTTTACAGAGTTTAAACTGAGCTGTTTGTTGTGTAATCATCAATTCTGGGCTTGAAGAAAAAAAATGTTCTATGTGACTAAGACTAAGGAATGTAGAGAACAAAAAATGTTTGTCCTTTCCTCCTCCTTGAGAACCCCAGACTCCTATCTCTGCCTTGAGAGTCCCAGACCCCTTTCTCCCCATCAGGGATCATGGACTTCTTATCAACCTACCTAGGAATTGACTCTCTCAACAAGACACTACTTTATATCCACTAGGATGACAATGGGTTTCCCAGGTGGCTCAGTGGGTAAAGAATTCACCCATCAAGGCAGGAAACACGAGAGATGTGGTTTTGATCTCTGGTTTGGGAAGATCCCCTGGAATAGAAAATGGCAACCAATTCCAATATTCTTGCCTGGAAATTTTCATGGACAGAAGGGCCTGGCAGGTTACAGTCCATGGGGTTGCAAAGAGTTGGACACAACTGAGCACACACACACAACAACACAACAACAGGATGGCCATGATAAAAAAGAGAATATCAAGTGTTGGCAAGGATGTAGAGAAATTGTAATACATTGCATAAGGTAACATTACACAGCCGCTTTGAAAAACAGTCTGACAGTTCCTCAGAATATTAAGCATTGAGTTACAATTCTAATCCTAGACATACATCGAAGAGAAATGAAAACATGTGCCCACAAATAAACCTGTGTACAAATGCCCATAGCTGTATTATTCACAGTAGTCACAAAATAGGAACAATCCCAAAGTTCACAAACCAATGAATGGATAAAAAATGTGAAATAGTCATACAAGAGAATTGTTTCAGTCCATTTCAGCTGCTATAACAACATACCATAGATCAGGTGGCTTTAATAACAAAATTTGCTTCCCACAGTTCTGGCAGCTAAGTCCAAGTCAAAAGCAATGGCAAATTCAGTGTCTAGTGAGATCCCACTTTCTGAGTCACAGATGGCTATCATTTTGCTGTGTCCTTACCTGGCAGAAGGGACAAGAAAGTTCTCCGAGATCTCTTTCATTAGGGCACTAATTCCATTTGTAAGGGCTTCATCCTCCTGAACTAATTACTTCCCAAAGGCTCCACCTCTTAGTACCATCACATTGAGGGTTAAGATTTCAACATATAAATTTGGGAGGGGTACATAAATATTTGGTCCACAGCAGGAATATAATTTGGCAATAAAAAGGTATAGAAACCTGATACAGGTCATAACATGGATGAACCTTGAAAACATTATACTAACTGAAGGAAGCCAGTCACAAAAAGCCACATATTGTATGATTCCATATACATAAAATACTCCAAACAGGCAAATCCATAGAGACAGAAAACAGATTAACAGGTTGCCAGGAGCAGAGGAGAAGGAGAATGGGAAGTGACTGCTACTGGAACAGGAGTTCTTTTGAGGATGATGAAAATGTTCTAAAATTAGATTGTAGTGATAGTTGTACAACTCTGTGAATTTACTAAAACCCACTGATTTGGACACTCTAAATGGGTGAATTTTGTCATATATGAATTATATCTCAATAAAGTTGATAGCTTTCCAGGTTGTGCTAGTGGTTAAGAGCCAGCCTGTCAGAGAAGGAGACACAAGAGGCGGGTTTGATCTCATAGGGGCGAAGAGGTAGGGAGCATGTCTTGAGAAAGCCCTCCATCCACTTCCTCCATCCAGGGGACAGTACTCCACTCCCACAAGGGGGTTGTGCTTCCTCTTCTCTCTGTTGGAAAATTCACCCTTCATTTTGTGCCTTCTCAGGTCTTGGTATTATGCCTATATTTAAAACAATCTCACTGAAGATTTTTTTTAATTTTTGGATGATTTTCTCACTATTATTTTTATTCATATGTATTTCAGCATCATTGGGACCATGAAAATGAATCAGTTGTACTTAAGTTTGTCAACATTATTTTTTTTTAAGCTTATTTATTTCTTTATTTTCGTTGCACTAGGTCTGCATTGCTGCAGGTGGGCTTTCTCCAGTTGCGGCAAGAAGGGGCTTCTCTTTGTTCAGGTGCATGGGCTTCTCACTGTGGTGGCTTTGCTTGTTGCAGAGCACGGGCTATAGGCACACAGCCATCAGTAGTTGTGGCACACAGGCTCAGTGGCTCGGAGGCATGTGGGATCTTCCTGGACGAGGGATTGAACCTGTGTCCCCTGCACTGGCAGGCATATTCTTATCCACTGGACCACCAGAGACGTTCTCAACATTACATCACACTAAGAAAAGAGTCATTTTTGACTCCTTTTCTTCTTCGTTCTTCTCCGGGCTTCTTCCCCAGGCATCGTGAGTCTTTAGAGGTCTGTCCTGGTTTCAGTACCTAATGAAGCTCAGGTTCTTGATATTCTCATCGCAGAGAGAATTCGGTGAGAGACAAAGTGATAGGTAAGAAGTGAATTTACTCAGATTCAGAGAGACACACACTCCACAGACAGAGTGTGGGCCATTGCAGAGGGAGAGTGCTACCTCACTGCAGATTTTTGAGTGTGCTGATATATTGTTTTTTTTCTCATGGGCTGTGAAACCTTTGAAAAAATTTCCAGACCAAATGTGATTAAGTGAGCTTTCCATGTGAGACTGCGAGAGACTGCACTGCATAGTGTCAGTGGCATGACAAGCCTGCTAGATTTGGGTTAAAGAAGTTATGGGAATTCAGGTGAGCTCACATTTCCTGTTCTGCTTCTGAACAACTCAATTGTCACTTAGAGTCCACAGACCTCTGTGACGCCAAACCAGCAAAAGGATCACACCAAGTTTGCTTTTAGAGAAATGATGGCTTTCTTTCTTTTTAATATATATTTTTGACGTGAACCATTTTTAAAGTCTTTGTTGAATCTGTTACAATATTGTTTCTGTTTTATGTTTTGGTTTTTTGGCCAAGAGGCATGTAGGATCTTAGCCCCCGACCAGGCATCGAGCCCACACCCCCTGCACTGGAAGGTGAAGTCTTAACCACTGGATTTCCAGGGAAGTCCCCCTGGCTTTTATTTAATAAAAATGGGCACCTATTTCTCTGTACCTGTTCACAAAGAGCTGACTAACTATTCCTGCTAAATACAATGTGGAAATCTGTGTTAGTTCTGGATGGCTATCAATGTCTTTGAAAAGATGAACTTTTTGTCACAAATCTAACATTTTAAATTGTTGTTTTTCAGTTACTAAGTTGTGTCAACTCTTTGAGACCCCATGGACTGCAGTACGCCAGGCTTCCCAGTCCTTCACTATCTCCTGGAGTTTGCTCAAACTCATGTCCTTTGAGTCAGTGATGCCATCCAACCATATCATCCTCTGTCGCCCCCTTCTCCTCCTGCCTTCAATCTTTCCCAGTATCAAGGTCTTTTCCAATGAGTTGGCTCTTTGCATCAGGTGGCCAAAGTATTGGAGCATCAGCCTCAGTCCTTTGAATGAATATTCATTGTTGATTTCCTTTAATTGAATGGTTGTGTGCCTGCCATTTAATTGCTCTACCACAGTACAAAAAATCCTAGGTAATGGATTTGTTTCATCAAAACTGGTTTTCTGTACAGATGGAGATGCTAATTACTTACAGGGCCTGTAATTACTTACAGGGCGTGATTTGCACCTGACCAGCTGCACCCTCTCACCCTCTACTCCTGGTGCTTCCCCGACTCAGTCTCCATCAGCTGTGACTGAGTTATGCACTTAAAGGTTAACTTATTGCTCTGTTGATTTTTCTTTAAAATACAAATATGCTCGGGAGAAGCATATTTAGCATTTTAGAATTACCAACACCTTGATTAGATTCAATTAGATTCCCTGAACTTATTAGGTCCCTTTTGTCTCCTTGATAACACAGAGCAGCATCCAGGAAAAAAAAAAAAGAGGAGGGTGGGGATTCTGACTGGGAATAAGGAAACACAGAATAAAGAGCAAAGGACTGGCTGTCAGAAGGTCTGGGTGAGCTCCTGGGATCAACAGTTACTTAGTTCTAAGCCTTAGTTTCCTCATTTATAAAAAGAGACTAGTGGTGGTAATGCCATCTCCTCTCCCAGCATCCAGCTCAGTGTTGGGGTCAAGGCAGTTGTGAAAGGGGAAAATTTTTGTTACCTTTAAACTGGGCTTTGCAAGCATGCAGCCCAGACAGCACTTAACGCACCCCCTACGCCTGCTGGACAGTGTTGAAGGACCCCAGTAGATCACAGAATTGCACACAGACCTTGAAGATACTATTTCCTACATACTTCCTATGGAAAATACTAAATGGGTTTTTGTTTTTTTTAAGATTTAAAAAAATATAATTTTATTTATGTTTGGCTGTGCTGGGTCTTTGCTGTTGCGCACGGGCTTTCTCTAGTTGTGGCAAGTGGGGGCTCCTCTTCCTTGTGGAGCACAGGCTTTGGGACATGCAGGCTTCAGTAGCTGCAATTCCCGGGCTCTAGAGCACAGGCTCTGTAGTTGTGGCACGTGGGCTTAGTTGCTTCACAGCATGTGGGATCTTCCTGGTCTTCTGCTTTGGCAGGCAGATTCTTTACCACTGAGCCATGTGGGAAGCCCCCTTTAAAATTTTTTGCCCAGTATCTTGTTAAGAAAATTTTCAATCATGTGTAAAAGTTGAAAGAAATTTACAGTGAGCTCATGCATACACCCCACCTAGATTCTGTAACTAGCATTGTACTTTATTTGCTTTATCCCACGTTTCTTCATTGATTCAGTTATCTTCAAAATCAGGTTAGCTTTGCATGCCTCTTATTAAGATACTTTGTCTGGCAACCAACATGTACAGAGGAGCAATCAAATAAAGCTTTTTTTTTTTTGGCATCCTCACACATGAAGGGGCACCTCTCCAGTCCAGAGGGATCCCAGAGATTAACCACAGAGCTGAAGCCAGTCCTGAGTTCTTCTCTGCATCGCATCAGGCCTCTGCCGGGCCCTCCAGGGGCCTCGGGCCCCAGGCCCACTGCGACTCTCATCCAGCTGGGTTCCTGACTCGGTGCTCCCGCCTGGGGTCAGTCAGCCCTCTGCTGGGTAATTTGTTTTCATGTCAGATCCTCATATCAACTACACACTGTTACCATCCCCTTATTTCCAAACAGCTCAGGTCATGGATGTAGTTGTGGTCNTGAGAAGGGGACGCTTCCCAGTGAGCAGTTAGAAGCTTTTCTGTCCCTGCCTGGGTGTGGCAGGAAGGCTTTACAGGCCCAGGGCTCCAGACGGCGGGGCTGGTGACTTCACGCGTCCCACGGACTCCTGGCAACCGGCTTCCTCTTCTCACTGAGAGGGACGTTGTCAGCATGTCAGGGGAGAGCTGGGAACTTCCGTCCCGGGCACCGTGGCGCAGTGGGTTTCAGGGCAGCCAGATGCCACCTACAGGAGGCCTCCATCATGAGACTTCTCAAGGTCTTCTCCAAAGGGGAATGTGGGGGAGCACTGCAATGCCTCATTGTTAACATCCTTGTGAGCTGTTTCCTCAAAACAAACATTTAAGGACCTCTCTCTTGAAATAATTCCCCAACTGGTTGGGGAAGGAGAAGCAGAGTTCTCTTTTTCACTTCACCAGAAACTCAAACAGTGTGTTCATGAGTTGTGCCATGGGAGGCAGAGTGCAAACAGAGCTGGAAAACCTCAGCCTAAAACTGAGAAACACACTTCCCTGCATCCTCACACATGAAGGGGCACCTCTCCAGTCCAGAGGGATCCCAGAGATTAACCACAGAGCTGAAGCCAGTCCTGAGTTCTTCTCTGCATCGCATCAGGCCTCTGCCGGGCCCTCCAGGGGCCTCGGGCCCCAGGCCCACTGCGACTCTCATCCAGCTGGGTTCCTGACTCGGTGCTCCCGCCTGGGGTCAGTCAGCCCTCTGCTGGGTAATTTGTTTTCATGTCAGATCCTCATATCAACTACACACTGTTACCATCCCCTTATTTCCAAACAGCTCAGGTCATGGATGTAGTTGTGGTCAGACTCACTTGGGTAGGAAGCGCAGATGTGGGATTTGGTCCATAGTTTCACCCAATGATTCTCACCCAAGTCAAAACACCAGAACATCTTTGGGATGGCTCGCCCTCCTCACCCCATGTGCCTTGAAAGTATAACTCCCTACCTGCAGAGCATCAGACTGTAAAGCATATGTTACTGGGATTTTCCAAGTGAAGAATACAAAGGCAGAAAGTTAATCACTGGGATCCAGGTTCTGCATCTCGGTGCCCCACAGTGGGCCATGATCTGATNCTTTGCACTTTTTTTAAGCATTATTGATGAGAACAGAGAGGGAGGATTTTTTTTTTTTTTCAAAAGTAAAAGAAAAGAGAAAGACTTGTCTATTATTAAAAGTTCTGAAATAAAGCAAAAAATTGCACACAAAATATTTAAACAGCCCTGTATATTGGTTTAAACAGCATGAAAAGTTAAAGAAAGTGAAGTCGCTCAGTCATGTCTGATTCTTTGCGACCCCGTGGACTGTAGCCCACCAGGCTCCTCCATCCATAGGATTCTGCAGGCAAGAATACTGGAGTGGGTTGCCATTTCCTTCTCCAGAGGATCCAGGTCTCCCACATTGTGGGCAGATGCTTTAACCTCTGAGCCACTAAATATCCTTAAACAGCATACTCTGCACCTAATGGAATGCACAAGGAAAAAGATTATTTTAAACCAAGCAGGAATTCCCTGGTGGTCCAGTGGTTAGGACTCTGAGTTCCCACTGGAGGGAGCACAGGGGCCAAAGGTTTGATCCCTGGTCAGGGAACTAAGATCCTGCCACCCAGTGGCATGGCCAAACACAAAGTAAAGGGTTGTCTTGCTGACAATGGTTTGCTTATCAAAGAAAGAGAAGGTTCCGGAACACTATAAACTGGAGCAGAAACTTTGACCTGTGTTTCTCAAACTTAGTCTTTTAAGTATCCTTTCACTATGCCTATCATGGCTGATTACCTCCTGTGCTTATCTAGTTTTCTTTAAACTGGGTTGCTTTTTACCTAAATATATATATTTTTTTCAGTGAGCTTCCTTGGTGGCTCAGATGGTAAAGAATCTTCCCACAATGGGGGAGACCTGGTTTGATCCCTGCATCAGGAAGATCCCCTGGAAAAGAGAATGGCTAGAAGACATCTCATTTCCATGCACAGAAAACCAATATATTTGCCATAAGCCAATAGCTACTTCAAAAATAAGAGCTATGAAACCAAACAATGTTATTAACTTCTAGTTCAATCCTGTCCTTTGACAAAGGTTCTGAACTTGGGCCTGTTCTTTCTTTCTTTTTTTTTTTTTAAACTTTTTATGTCTATACAATTTTTAAAGGTTACTTTCCATTTACATGTCTTCCCTGGTGCTCAATCTGTACAGAGTCTGCCTGCAATGCTGGAGACCTGGGTTCAATCCCTGGGTCAGGAAGATCCCCTGGAGAAGGGAATGGCTACCCACTCCAGTGTTCTTGCCTAGAGAATTCCATGGACAGAGGAGCCTGATGTGTTATAGTCCATGGGGTCACAAAGAGTCAGAGATGACTGAGTGACTAACAGTTTCACTTCCATTTACAGTTATTACATTGGCTATATTCCCTGTGCTGTACAACCCATCCTTAAGTCTATCTCATACTTCATAATGGGAGGGGGCAACATACGGATGGAGCAGTGGGAGGAGTCTATTCTTTTTGGAAAGTTGTTAAAACATTCAAGTGGAAGCTTCCTTCTTGATTTAATCAGAAGGATTGAGGGATAAATTAAAAAGAGAAATAATTTCTTGGCATGTGATTCAACATCCTATAATACTGAGTCCTTGAACTATTTTGCGTATTGCCATCGTACACATCCCATACTGAGAATAGTGTTTAACAGTGTATAATACACTGTCTTGGCAGTATCTTCTGTGATCCTCCAGGTCATACTTTTCTTTGGAATGGAGTCAAGGATCAGTTGATGCCTGATTTCTCCAATTACCAGAGTGCCTTTCCTTACAAATGTCCATTATGCAACAACTCTAGCAATTGAGGACAGAGTTATGTTATAGCTTCACCTCTATCCTTTACCCCTTGAATATCTTGAGTGCTGGCTGTTCTCCAATCATCTCCTCTGCCCCTCACTCTCCGCCCTCATTTGACCCATTCTGTCCTGGAGATCATCATCTACAGAC
Organism: Neotragus pygmaeus; assembly: GCA_006410875.1. Lineage (NCBI taxonomy): Eukaryota > Metazoa > Chordata > Mammalia > Artiodactyla > Bovidae > Neotragus > Neotragus pygmaeus. The sequence goes on from SJYV01002700.1 coordinate 253,779, forward strand.
TGACTTTGATTCAGCTGAACTGAAGCAATAGCAGAAGATGGAAGTACAGAAGGAGAATGGCCAAATTTCTCCTCCCACTCCCTGTTTGCTTGATGAAATAGTTCTGGCAATATCCTCACCCTCACCTCCATGGTTCTAACTTTGACCAGATTCTGTGAATTCTGTCCTTTCTTTGCTCTTTCAGGTCTAAAGGTGATATTGACATCCTGCTGATGATGACTCAACAATGATTTAACTTCCCTTGTTTGATCCCTCAGTCCTATTGACACTTTTGTAATAATTTTTTATTAAAACACGTTCATATAAGACATCTTTTGGATACAACAGAATGGGAAAGACTAGAGATCTCTTCAAGAAAATAAGAGATACCAAGGGAAGATTTCATGCAAAGATGGGCACAATAAAGGACAGAAACCATATGAACCTAACAGAAGCAGAAGATATTAAGAAGAGGTGGCAAGAATACGCCGAAGAACTATACAAAAAGATCTTCATGACCCAGATAACCATGATGCTGTGATCACGTACCTAGAGCCAGACATCCTGTAATGCGAAGTCAAGTGGGCCTTAGGAAGCATCACTACGAACAAAGCTAGTGGAAGTGATGGAATTCCAGCTGAGCTATTTCAAATCCTAAAAGATGATGCTGTGAAAGTGCTACACCCAATATGCTAGCAAAAGTGGAAAACTCAGCAGTGGCCACAGGACTGGAAAAGGTCAGTTTTCATTCCAATCACAAAGAAGGGCAATGCCAAAGAATGTTCAAACCACCACACAATTGCACTCATCTCACAAGCTAGAAAAATAATGCTCAAAATTCTTCAAACTAGGCTTCAACAGTACATGAACCATGTACTTCCAGATGTTCAAGGTGGATTTAGACAAGGCAGAGGAACCAGAGATCAAATTGCCAACATCTGTTGGATCATCAAGAAGCAAGAGAGTTCCAGAAGAACATCTGCTTCTGCCTTACTGACTACGCCAAAGCCTTTGTCTATGTGGATCACAACAAACCATGGAAAATTCTTAGTTTGATGGAAATACCAGACCACCTTACCTGCCCCCTGAGACATCTGTATGCAGGTCAATAAGCAACAGTTAGAACTGGACATGGAACAATAGACTGGTTCCAAATTGGGAGAGGAGTACATCAGGCTGTATATTGTTACCCTGCTTACTTAACTTACATGCAGAGTACGTCATGAGAAATGTCAGGTTGCATGAAGCACAAGCTGAAATCAAGATAGCTGGGAGAAATATCAATTACCTCAGATATGCAGATGACACCACCCTTATGGCAAAAAGTGAAGAAGAACTAAAGAGCCTCTTGATGAAAGTGAAAGAGGAGAGTGAAAAAGTTGGCTTAAAACTCAACATTCAGAAAACTAAGATCATGGCTTCTGGTCCCATCCCTTCATGGCAAATAGATGGGGAAATGATGGAAACAGTGACAGACTATTTTGGGGGGGGCTGCAAAATCACTGCAGATGGTGACTGCAGCCATGAAATTAAAGATGCTTGCTCCTTGGAAGAAAAGCTACGACCAACCTAGACAGCATATTAAAAAGCAGGGACATTAACTTTGCCAACAAAGTTAGGTTGAGTCAAAGCTATGGTTTTTCGAGTAGTCATGTATTGATGTGAGAGTTGGACTATAAACAAAGCTGAGCACTGAAGAACTGATGGTTTTGAACTGTGGGGTTGGAGAAGACTCTTGAGAGTCCCTTGGACTGCAAGGAGATCCAACCAGTCCATCCTAAAGGAAATCGGTCCTGAATATTCATTGGAAGGACTGATGTTCAAGCTGAAACTCTAATACTTTGGCCACCTGATGCAAAGAACTGACTCACTGGAAAAGACCCTGATGCTGGGAAAGATTGAAGGCAGGAGGTGAAAGGGACGACGGTGGTTGGATGGCATCATTGACTCAGTGGACATGAGTCTGAGTAAGCTCTGGGAGTTAGTGATGGACAGAGAGACCTGGCATGCTGCAATCCATGGGGTGGCAAAGAGTTGGACATGACTGAGTGACTGAACTGAACTGAAATGGTTTCTTGCCAGATTTCAAGTAATAAAGTTGGAAACTTTTCATTGTATATACTTTTATACATGTTTCTGTGTGTTTGTATCACTTATTCAAAAATTGCAATTGTTTAACAATCAAACAAATAGCAATATTACACATCAAAATTTTTGACTTACAGCTAAATCAGTGTCTGGAGGGAAATTTTAGCTGTAATTTGACAATTTATGAGCTAAGCTTCCATTCTAAGAAAAAGAAAAGCAAAATTTTAATTAAGACAGGAAATAAAGACAGGAACAAAAATTGAAGAAATAAAAATAGAGATAGAAATAAAGTCCAAAACTGGCTTTTTGAAAAGATCGATGAAATTGATAAACCTCAAGAATAGAGCAAGTAGAAAAAAATGCAAATTACTAACACTAGGAATAAAAAAGGGAGATAACTACAGATCCTAAATATTAAAAAAAATTAAAACAGTAATCTAACAACTTTATGCCAAAAATTTGACAACATAGTTGAGAAGAAAAATTTTCTTGAGAAATACAAATTACTTAAACTGAAACAAAGGAAATAGGAAAAATAAAAAGTCCTGAATTGATTAAAGAAGTTGAATCTAAAATTAAATCCTTCCTTCTTCTCCAAGTGTCTCAGAAAACCCTGCAATCCCAGATGGATTATTGGTAAACTTTCTCTGAACATTCAAAGGAAAATATGTATACTTTTAGATAAGAAAGAAGAAATTATTTTAAACTAGTTTTATAAGGCCAGCATAACCCTGATGCCTGGGATATTATAAGAAAGGAATGTTACAGGCCATTATGTCTAACTTAAGAGTTCAGTTCAGTTCAGTTCAGCAGCTCGGTCGTGTCCGACTCTTTGCGACCCCATGGATCACAGCACGCCAGGCCTCCCTGTCCATCACCAACTCCCAAAGTTCACCCAAACTCAAACTCATGTCCATCGAGTCGGTGATGCCATCCAGCCATCTCATGCTCTGTCATCCATCCCCTTCACCTCCCGCCTTCAATCTTTCCCAGCATTAGGGTCTTTTCCAATGAGTCAGCTCTTCACATCAGGTGGTCAAAGTATTGGAGCTTCAGCTTCAGCATCAGTCCTTCCAGTGAATATTCAGGACTGATTTCCTTTAGGATGGACTGGTTGGATCTCCTTGCAGTCCAAGGGACTCTCAAGAATCTTCCCCAATATCACAGTTCAGAAGCATCAATTCTTTGGTGCTCAGCCTTCTTCACAGTCCAACTCTCACATCCATACATGTATTAGATTCTAAAACTCTAAAAAAAACTTAGTGAATTGAATCCAGTGATAAAGAAGAAAGACTATATACCTTATGACTAAGCTAAGTTTTACAAAATTGCAAAATTGATTTAATACTCAGATAAATGTAATTCACCAAATTAACAATATAAAGAAGCATCGTAGGATCACCTAAATATATGCGGCAAGAGCTATTGACAAAATTCAACAGTCTTTAATGATAAAATCTGTTAGCAAACTAAAACTAGATGGGAACCTTCTTAGTCCTATAATGAGTACCTATAAAACACCTTCAGTTTCTTATATGATATATATGTTTCAATCCAGGTTCGATGCAGGATATAGGATGCCTGGGGCTGGTGCACTGGGATGACCCAGAGGGATGGTATGGGGAGGGAGGTAGGAGAGGGTTTCAGGATTGGAAACACGTGTACACTCGTGGTGGATTCATGTTGATGTATGGCAAAACCAATACAATATTGTAAAGTAATTAGCCTCCAATTAAAATAAATAAATTTAAATTAAAAAAAAAACATCTTCAGCTAATATTAAATAAATCGTAAAGTTCTGAACTCCTAACTCCTGAGGCCAGAAATAAGACAACAATGCATACCATCACTTCTATTAAACATTGTATAGGTGAATCTAACTAGTGCATTAGGCAAGAAAAAATTAAAATATATAAAGGTTAGAAACAAAGATATAACACTTGTTATTCACAGATGATATGATTGCACATACATAGAATTATTAACAATCTTAGAAACTGGATTAGATCATTCTGTATTGTTAAGACTTTAAGTTTTTCCAAACAGATGTACAGGTTCAATGCAATCCCTATTGAAATTTCAGTTGCTCTTCGAAGGGTTGATTCATTTTCATACAAATATGTTCAGTTTAGTTCAGTTCAGTCGCTCAGTTGTGTCTGACTCTTTGAAACTCCATGGACTGCAGCACACCAGGCCTCCTTGTCCACCAACTCCCGTAGTTTACTCAAACTCATGTCCATTGAGTCAGTGATGCCATCCAACCATCTCATCATCTGGCGTCCCCTTCTCCTCCCACCTTCAATCTTTCCCAGCAACAGGGTCTTTTCCAGTGAGTCAGCTCTTCACATCAGGTGGCCAGAGTATTGGAGTTTCAACTTCAGCACCAGCCCTTCCAATGAATATTCAGGACCGATTTCCTTTAGGATGGACTGGTTGGATCTCCTTGCAGTCCAAGGGACTCTCAAGACTCTTCCCCAATATCACAGTTCAGAAGCATCA
>SJYV01002700.1:259554-302204 GCA_006410875.1 Neotragus pygmaeus
CCCCCCAAAATAAAGTCTGACACTGTTTCCACTGTTTCCCCATCTATTTCCCATGAAGTGATGGGACCTGATGCCATGATCTTCGTTTTCTGAATGTTTTGCTTTAAGCCAACTTTTTCACTCTCCTCTTTCACTTTCATCAAGAGGCTCTTTAGTTCTTCTTTGCTTTCATATATAAGTATTATATAGTCATATAATTTCATATAAATTTATTAGTATATCATATTTATATGAAAATGCAAATGGCCTAGTACAGCCAAGGCAAACTTAAAGAAAAAGCACAAAGTTGAAGACTTTCTACTACCAAATTTCAAGATTTACTATAAAGCTACAGTAATTCAGACAGCATAGCTTGACCTGTTAAACAGGCAAATAAGTCAACAAAATATAGAGTTCAGAAATATGCCCACGTATAAACAATTATTTAATGTGCAACAACAACACAGTAGCATAATCATTTTTAATAGTGTTATTATAGGAATTATATATTCCTGTGGAAAAAATGAACACTGCCTCTTACCTCACGTCAAACACAAATTATTAATTTGAGATAGCTAGGTCTATACATAAAGGCTTCTAGAAGAAATGTGAAAAGAATGCTTTCACAAATTTGGATTAAGGAAAGATTTACTGAATGGGACACAAAATTACTAACCATAAGAAATTTAAAAATTTGGCATAATTAAGATTAACAGCTTCTGCTCATCCAAAGCAAGAAACCCAGAAAGGAGTAAAAAGGCAAATTCAGGAGAAAGTATCTGCAATGTTCAGATCCAACAAAAGAATTGTATACAAATGTATAAAGAACTCCTAAAAGTCAATAAGAAAAAAATAAACAAACAGATAAGAAACGGGCAAAAGACTTGAAGAGACACCTAACAAAGGAGAATATTCAAATACTTATTTAAGCATATGAAAAGGTGCTCAATTTCATTACTCCTCAAGGAAACGTAAATTAAAATCATAAAGATATAACACCATCAGAATGACTAACTTCAAAGTTTGATGATACTATTAAGATGTCAAGCAACTGGAATTCGCACACACTGGTAGTGAGAGTATAAATTTGTATCGCTTCTAGAAAGCTACTTAGTATTATGAACTAAAGCTAAGTATATAACTATCCTAAGGCCCAGCAACCCCACTCTAGGCATATACCCAAGAGAAGCAAAGCCTGTCTAGTAGAAGACATGGATGAGCATGCTCATAGCAGCTTTTCTCATTATTACCAAAAATTGAGAACAACCCAAATATCCATTAATGAGAGAATAGGTCAATAAATTCTAGCCTCTCATACAATGGAATACTATAAGTAATTTTTATAAATACACAAAGCGACATGAGTGAATCTCACCATAAACAGCAAAAGAATCCAGACACAATGGTAGTATACACAATATGATTTCATTTATGTGACATTCAAGAGGAAAATGGTGTGGGTCATTAACAGCAACTGATCTCAAATGTACACAAAAGTTGCTCTTGTAGAGTACATAAAGCTAAAATCACCTCAGCTCTTTCAACAAATGGACATGATCAAAGGAATTAATTGTACTGAGAATCTAAAGTCAGTGCCTTATAATCTAATCACAATCTAATGAGGGAGACTGAATAGGGATTTTATATTCTTAGAAACTCATAAAAAGCATTTTTTAAAAAAGCCCTCAGCAAACATATCAGACCCCTGTGGTGGAATCATATTTTAAGATATTAACCACTGGGTCCCCACCCTGGCCCCAGGAGTTTCCCATAGCCCTTCCACCCACTCAAGCTCAATGCACTTTGCCTTGGGGTAGGAATGACCCAGCAGAGAGGGAAAAGAAGTCTTTGTAGTTCTAAAAGCCCAACCCACAGCGGGGACCAGAAAGAGCACAGGGCATAGCACAAAGGATTTCAAAGAATATGTGGTGACTCAGAGAGTTTTTCCCACCCTCAAAACTAGTTTGAAAATGTTCCCCGGGTGGATAGGAGACAAGGACTGGAGGGAAAGTAGAAAAAACTAGGGCCCTGAAGAGGTGCCCTGTGCCTTGCTGTCCCTGGACTGTGTCCTTGGAGTGGAGGTCAGGGGAATGATGGCAACCCCAGAAAGATTTGAGGGATTCCAATGAAAAAGGTGTCTCTTCTTACTTTCCATTTGAAAGCCATCCCAACTTATCCTGCACTGAGCATGAAGCAGGAGCAATGACTGCAAGCAAGGAAATGGTTATGTGGGGTGTCTGGGTTGATGGGTCCCTTAGCAACCTTCTAGAATTCCCTCATGCTCCCAAGCAGAAGGGGGAGATGTATCAAAAAGTAGACCCTAGAGTGGGCTGTGAGAGTCGAAAAGAGCCATACTTGGAGAAGTCCAGAGGTCTGCACTGGGAATAAGCACACATGAGGCCCAAGGATTGGGAAACTGTACATCCTAGCAGGTGCCAGCCTCGTGGATGTTCATCAAGAGACAGATGGCCCCTCCCAAAACTGTGGCATAACATTTGTTGTTGTTCAGCCACTCAGTCGTGTCCAGCTCTTTGCGACCCCATGAACCGCACCGTGCCAGGCCTCCCTGTCCATCACCAACTCCCAGAGTTCACCCAAACTCATATTCATTGAGTTGGTGATGCCATCCACCCATCTCATGCTCTTTCATCCTCTTCATCTCCCGCCTTCAATCTTTCCCAGTATCAGGGTCTTTCCCAATGAGTCAGCTCTTTGCATTAGGTGGTCAAAGTATTGGAGCTTCAGCTTCAGCATCAGTCCTTCCAATGAATATTCAGGACTGATTTCCTTTAGAATGAACTGGTTGTATCTCCTTGCTGTCCAAGGGACTCTCAAGAATCTTCTCCAATATCACAATTCAAAAGTATCAATTCTTCGGTGCTCAGGCTTCTTTATGGTCCAACTCTCACATCCATACATGACTACTGAAAAAACCATAGCTTTGACTAGACAGACCTTTGTTGGCAAAGTAATATCTCTGCTTTTAAATATGCTGTTTAGGTTTGTCATAGCTTTTCTTTCAAGGAGTAAGCATATTTTAATTTCATGGCTGCAGTCACTATCTGCAATGACATAACACAGGCCTCCTGAAACTCATACCCAATCTCAGAGAGAAGGGGGAGCCTTGAATTGACTGAGATTAAGTTTCTGCTACCAGACAGGCAAATAGGAGATGGCTGCCACCTCTGTAGGTGGGACCCAGGAAGAGAGAGGAAGGTGATTTTTCTGCTTTAAAAAAAAAAACACAAAAAAACTTTGGATGCAAAATTAATCAATGTTCTATATAGAAAACATATAGTATGCTTAGTCACTCAGTCATGTCCAACTCTTTTGAGACCCCATGGACTATAGCCTGCCAGGCTCCTCTGTCCATGGAATTTCTCAAGCAAGAGTACTGGAGTGGGCTGCCATTTCCTCCTCCAGGGGATCTTCCTGACCCAGGGACGGAATCTGAATTTCCTGTGTCTCCTGAGTCTCCTGCATTGCAGTCGGATTCTTTACCACTGCACTATCTGGGAAGCTCAGAAAACATATAGTTCACATAAGCAAAAAGGTAAAGCATATAATCTCATTACACAGAGATAATAGCTATTATTACATGATCCTTTTATTTTCTTTTACAAAAATAAGATTTTATTGTGCTCATCAATTAAGAACTTCACTTTTTTTGTTGTTGTTGTTACATAATGATATAGTATAACATGTCTGGGTTTCATTACCTGCTCTTCCTCGTCATCATTTTTAATAACCATAGCAGTGAGTGTTAGGGATGTTCTATAATATTTTTTAAGCACTTTACTAATTGTTGGGCTTTCCTACTACTATAATCAACACTGTAATGAATATTTAATGCTAAATCCTTGTGCACATCCTTGGCTATTTCTCTGTTAACCTGGATTTTTCCACTTCCTTTAGCTCCTAGTGTTGAAACTGGGCATATATAGCAGAGAAAACCTGGCTGGTCGTTCTAGTCACTTAATCAGCCATGTAGATCGGAACCAGTAAAACAGGTTGGGTATACTGCTATAAAAACCAACCAACCCTAGTTTTGACTCAAAATTGTTCTTGTTCCCTGGAGATTATGTCCCCAATTCAAATCCTCTGGCATACCAAGTGAGGGAACTGCCTCATGCATTAACTCATATTCTTAAGAGAATACACTGTCATCCTTGCCTGGCAAGAGGAGCCCCTGGCAGCATGGTCTATGTTACTATTTAAACAGCATGCTTTATACATGGTGGTGAATGCCAAATGTATTAAGTCAATGAGAGTCACTTGCACAATGCATATGGGATCAGGATATAAAATGATTTGGAGTCTTTTTTTGTACAGTGAATCTTCTTATATAAAATCTACTGATCAGCTTCCAAATAGAATGTTTAAATATCTGGCAGAGAAGTTTTATAAGAACTACTCTTCTTCTGATGGGTCTTTTCTTATGCTCATTCTGGCTAAATGGGGCTCAGAGAAGGGCTAGTAAAGTTCTTAAAAAGCTCTTCAAAGTGTTTAAATGCCCCAGCAACCTGTCTGCCTATACAGGAAAGTCCCAACCCCTTAGCACAGATGATTTCCTTGTCCTGCTGAATCCGTCCTCAGATCTTCCCCTGTAGCTTTTTTCCCGCCTGTCTATCACTCCTTTCTTACTGAACTACTATGGATTGTAACACTTTATGTCATAACTGGTCTCTCCCTCCCCATAACCACAAAATCCTGCCCACTCCTCTGCCTCCATCTAAGAACCTAGTTCCCTGGTGGCTCAGATGGTAAAGAATCTTGGGATCAAAGGAGACAAAGGATTGATCCCTGGGTCAGGAAGATCCCTTGGAGGAGGAAATGGCAACACATTCCAGTATTCTTGCCTGGAAAATCCCATGGACAGAGGAGGCTGGCTGGCTACAGTCCATGCACTGGCAAAGAATCAGATATGACTGGGTGAATAACAAGAGAGAGAAGTACCTGGGATATAGTAGGCAATCTATAAATAGATCCATAAGTCAATTTGTTATAAAATAAACAACAAACATATGCTGATTGCTTCTATTAAAATTCTGCTTTTGCCACTTAGTAGCTTTGTGAGCTTGGAAAAGTTATTTAAATTTTCTAAGCCTCTGTTTTCTCACCCGTAAAATGTGGATAAACATGTTCCCATCCTGATGAGATTATAGTGAACATTAAATGATGTATTTTTATTAAGTGCCTGGCATGTCATAGAAGCTCAATAAATACTATACACACATAACGATTATTTCCAGATCATAATCTAGTACTTACTGATATCTGCTGTCCTGGAGGGAATATTTCAAATGCCTTGGCCATCAGGCACCCATCCCCAGCCACCTTCTTTGCACACAACTCCGTGTATATGTGTGTGTATTGATCGTACAATACAAATATGAAATGTCAAAGTTCCTAATCCACCTAGAAGGCCTCCACAGTGTGTTCTGTGCCAGCCATAGGTGTTACAGCTTTCCAAGGTGGCATCAATTAGGGCTTCAGTGTCACCCTGCCTAACAGACCTCAGGGACCCTCTCATCCTAACATCTCAACTGTCAAAGAGTAAAGCCTTTTCCAGACCTCAGGCAGTCATGAGAACTTGAGAGGAGAGCAAGGGTTGGAGGCAGCCCCACGCAACACCCAGAAAAGGGCTGCTCCTTCAATCCATCACTGATAAGACACCAGCACATAGCATCCACCCCATAGACCTGTTTGGGCTCAACCTTCCAGAGACTAAATTCTCTCTGGGTTCTTTTCACACCAAGAGGAAGCTGGATGGCATTTACCCATGATCTCATAGCTCTCTTCTCTTACTTTATTTCTCATGGGTCTGAGCAGCTGTGCCCTGAAAATACAGCTCTGAGTAAAAGAAATAAGGTCTGCTTTCTTTCATCACTAAAACTCAGAGTTAAAGTCAAAAGTAAACTGAACTTCTGAAAGGCAAATGGAGAAATCCACCAACAATTCAGCAGGGTGCTGGGAGAAAGAGAGATAAGAGTAAACAGTGTGAAAGCCTCTCAAAGATGAAGCAGGGCAAGTGAATTCAACCAGTGCATTCAACCAGTGAATGCAGAGGCCCCAAGGTGCACAAGTGGAATCTCAGATCCTCTGCTCCCAACTTCAGCTAAACTCAGGTTTGAGTGTTAGTCTAACTGGTGAAAAAAGGGTTTGGGGGACATTTAATCTGCCTGGGATAATGTGAGTCAGTGGAGGGCTATCAGGACCCATGATGTTTCCTCTATCTTTTTAGAAATAGTTGCTGGGAGGGTGCAGAGACTCATGTAATGTTAGTGCTAGAAGGAATCTACCCAGCCATGCCCCCTCATTTTACCTGGGGAGGAACTAAGTGTCAGAGTGAATCCATTTGCCCAAGGTCACAAGGCATGATGGCTCATTCATCGTTCTATGCTGTCCCCCTTATGCTTTCTGCCTCCTCCAGCTGATACAGCCATACCCTTCCTTCCTACCCACTATTCATACTTAACATGATGCAGGGTGCATGTCAGAGCCATAACAACGCCTGTGTACTATGGAGGGGAAAAAGCATATGACAGGGTCTCATAGGAAATACCATGGCATCTATTTTTATGCCCCCTTGTAGAAATCAATTCCATTTTGGGCCCCATATATAAAGTTAATTTTCCACCCAGAGGAGAGACCACAGATCTTCCAGACCAGAGAGAGAAACTTCCAGGGTTATGCCACCCAGGTATCCAAACAGAAAGAGAGGCCAATCAAGTTGCCAAGCATGTGATACAGCCATTCTGTTGCCACATGTAACTGAGGATTAGCAATATTTTCTTAGCAAGAAAGAAAGAGCATCATTATCAGAACACTTCCAGTAACTTATATTGAGTACTTACCACATACAGGCAGTATTACTTAATCCTCAACAACATTAGGTAGTTATTGTTATCTCCTTTTTAAAGAAGAGGAAATTTAGGCACAAAACGGTTAAGTAGCCATGAAATTAAAAGATGCTTACTCCTTGGAAGGAAAGTTATGACCAACCTAGATAGCATATTAAAAAGCAGAGACATTACTTTGCCAACAAAGGTCCAGCTAGCCAAGGCTATGGTTTTCACAGTGGTCATGTATGGATANTCTTTAATATTGTATTTTTGAAAATCCAACCTCTACTCTAGATTTTTAATCTTTGCTTTTTGGTATTTGATGTCAATTTTGTACATTTTAAAACCAAATCTTCAGTACCCAAGTTTACCTGAGAGCAAGATTACTGGCTTGGCCACTGTCTCCTCTTTTGGACTCTCCTTTTTCTCCATCAGGTTGTCTCTGTCTTCTCCCTCCCACTTCTCTTCTCTACCCAACTCTGTGAATCTCTGTGTGTTTCAGACGATGGAGAACACTTAGGGAACTGGTTACTGGCTGGATCTGTCTCTCGCCTTTTCATTTCCCTCTTTTATCCTCCTGGCCACCTCTATCTACTTTCTCCCTCTTCTCTTCCCTGTATAATTCTGTGAACATCTCTGAGCGGTCCAGACTAAGGAGGGCACATAAGGTAGTGATTACTGGCTAGCTTGCTCTCTCTTTTGATCCCACCTCATTTCATTCCAATCAATTCTAACTACCCCCTCCCTCTTTTCTTCTCCATGTAACTCAGCGAACCTCTCTGGGTGTCCCTCAATGTGGAGAAACTTTTCATCTTTAACCTAGATGTTTTATCATTGGTCCTGTATAGATGGAGAAGTCTTTAAGCTAGTGTAAAAATAAAACTGAAAACCAGAAGCAGGAGGCTTATGTCCAAATCCTGAGAACATCAGAGAACTCCTGAATCCATGGAACATTAATTGATAGGAGCTTATCAAACACCTCCATACCTACACTGAAACCAAGCCCCACCCAAGGGCCAACAAGTTCCAGAGCAAGACATACCACGCAAATTCTCCAGCAACACAGGAACACACCCCTGAGCTTCAATATACAGGCAGCTCAAATTACTCCAAAACCACAGACATCTCATAACTCTTTGCTGGACACTTCATTGCACTCCAGNAGAGAGAGAGAGAGAAAAGAGAATATGTGTATCTTGTGACTAGGAAAGCATTTTACAATTTTAAGCAATAAAATATAAAGTTACTTAAGGAAAATGTACCTTGAGCTCACATTTCCTTAATAATAGGAACACTAATTCAGCCAAAAAAGGAAATCTCTAGAATTTTATATTAGCTGTAAACAAAACTTCTACCAAAATTATGTTGATTAAAAAGACATTCTTCTGCCCCATCACATTACATGAAACAGCAGCAACAAAAATATAGAAACACTTGCTGAACTGATGGGTGTACCTCAGAATATAGATTTATCATCTTTTTCTCTTCTTTCCAGAATAAAAGACCGAGCTATGATAGCAACTGGTGGAGTGATAACTGGCCTGGCTGCCTTGAAAAGGCAAGACTCTGCCAGATCACAGCATCATGTCAACCTTAGCCCTTCACCTGCTGCCCAGGGGAAGAAACCAGTCAGGCGTCGACCTCGGGCTGATGTTGTGGTTGTTCGAGGCAAAATCCGGCTTTATTCCCCATCTGGTTTTTTCCTCATTTTAGGAGTCCTTATCTCTGTTGTAGGAATTGCAATGGCAGTCCTTGGATATTGGCCGCAAAAAGAACATTTTATCGATGCTGAGACGACATTGTCAACAAACGAAACTCAGGTCATCCGGAACCAAGGCAGTGTAGTGGTTCGCTTCTTTGAGCAACATTTGCATTCTGATAAAATGAAAATGCTTGGCCCTTTCACAATGGGGATTGGCATTTTCATTTTCATTTGTGCTAATGCCATTCTTCATGAGAACCGTGACAAAGAAACCAAAGTCATACACATGAGGGACATCTATTCCACGGTCATCGACATCCACACTCTGAGAATCAAGGAGCAAAAACACATGAATGGCGTCTACAGTGGTTTAATGGGAGAAACGGAAGTAAAGCAGAATGGGAACTCCTGTGCTTCGAGACTGGCAGCAAATACCATTGCTTCTTTTTCAGGTTTCAGGAGCAGTTTTCGGATGGACAGCTCTGTTGAGGAGGATGAGCTTGTGGTGAATGAAAGTAAGAGTTTTGGGCATCTTGTGCCACCTTTGCTCTCTGACAGCTCTGCCTCTGTTTGTGGCCTCTATCCCCCTCCTTCCAAGACAACTGATGATAAAACCAGTGGCCCTAAGAAATGTGAAACCAAGTCAATTGTGTCATCATCCATCAGCGCTTTTACATTACCTGTGATCAAACTTAATAACTGTGTGATTGACGAGCCCAGTATAGATAACATCACTGAGGATGCTGATAACCTCAAAAGTAGGTCAAGGAATTTGTCAATGGACTCCCTTATGGTCCCTTTGCCCAATCCCAGTCAGCCCTTCCAGCCAGTCAGTCTGATGCTCCCAAGGAATAATTCCGTTGGGGAGTCATTGTCAAGTCAGTACAAGTCCTCTGTGGCCCTTGGACCTGGAGCTGGACAGCTCTTGTCTCCTGGGGCTGCTAGAAGACAGTTTGGTTCCAACACATCCTTGCATTTGCTCTCATCACACTCAAAATCCTTAGACTTAGAGCGGGGTCACTCCACATTAACTGTTCAGGCAGAACAACGAAAACATCCAAGCTGGCCTCGGTTGGATCGAAGCAACAGCAAAGGATATATGAAACTAGAGAACAAAGAAGACCCAATGGAGAGGCTGCTTGTGCCCCAAGCTGCAATCAAGAAAGACTTTACTAATAAGGAGAAGCTTCTTATGATCTCAAGATCTCACAATAATTTGAGTTTTGAACATGATGAGTTTGTGAGTAACAACTTGAAGCGGGGAACTTCTGAAACAAGGTTTTAATGTGGAAAACATATCTTATTTTACAAGGATATATATATTTTAAACCTATTTTCACTGGTATTTTCTTGTTAAAATTTTGGTTATAAACCTTTTTAATCAGATGATTTGTAGTATATTAGACCTGGCTGCTTAACTGTGTAATGGAGATGGTTATATGTTTGGATTACTTATGATTGCAATACTCTGTATACTACGTGTGATTTTATTTTTTCTAAAAGCATGGTCTCTTTTATTAATATGAATACAAAATACTTCCATCCAAATTAAAGTTCCTTTTTTTTTTTTACTTTAAAGTTCTTTCATTGATGATCATATTCTTTCATCTCGATGAAGAGCAAAGTGTCCAATTTAGAAAAGCCAGGGTACCAACGTGTGGACTGGAAGTATAAATTCAATGTAAATCTTAGGTGTCATTTTCTGAAAAATTGCTTTAGGATTGGTTAAATTTTTAAAAGGCAAAATATCTGGCTTCTGTTCAAGCTAAATAATTGAATTGGTTCAACTTGTCTAGTTCTGTGTGAGTAACTGATGTGAATTGGTAAAGTTGGTTGTGACTAGTACCCTGAGCTCTAGATAAGTTGTATTTTTTCAACATCAGTTCTATTTTAGTGATATTTTATTAAGAAACCATGTATTCAAGAGCTATGGCTGAGGATGCCAGATATTCTTAGGAGTAAGTATCAAAATGCTCGTAGCTTTAACTTTAGATATTCTGGATTGACATTTCTTTGCAACGACTTGAAAAATGAATGAACCAATTTAGTGTTTAGAAGTGCTATCTTGAAATAATTATATATATGAAGAAAATGTTGGCTAATGAATGAAAATATATGCTAGTAAATGCTAACTAGTCTCAGTACCTTTCCCTAGCCATCTCTCTCCTCATCTAATATCCACTCATTCCTACACCCTTGTTTTCCCCTAATATTTCTTAGTTCCTGTTATTTGGAAGAAAATCAGCTAACCTTGACTTTTCTTTTATCTTTGCATATCACTAAGTTGGTGACTGATAAAATTTAGTCCTTGGTACATTGCCTTGAAATTTATCCTGTTCTAGAAAGCCTTATGATAATTCCAAAGACTTCTTATGGTGTAATAAATATTTAGGATTATGGTTCTCAGTTATTGAAGATAATAAATATTAAAATAGATTTTCCACCAGGAAATTTTCATGTTTTCCATTAGGGTAACCTAATTTTAAAAAATTGTTTAATGGAACACTCAGGAAATTTTACAAGTTTTTCTCAATGTGTAAACATTTCTGAACATCAGTATTGCAATTGTAGAAGAGGAAAAGGAAGATATCTCTGTATTTGTAATTCCCACAATTCCACCTTGTATTGGCATCATGAACTTCCCTGGATTGAGGCACAGTGTTACTTGTTAGAACATCAAGCCTGTGTATTGTTATAGTGTGGGCTTAATATTTTATGACAAAGCATTTAATAAACCTCCAGTCTTAATATAAGTGTGTGTTCTTCATACATTTGCTATTATTTTTTGAATGAAATACATTTCTACTTACAGCACTGTTTTTCAAACTTTCAGATACATTCTACTGAAGGTGCTTGATACCTTAACATCTACACTGGGTACTGTGGCTTCTGTATTTTCATTAAAATTTTTTTTATTTTATTTAGATTAATGAGCTAGGCCCATCCACCTGTTGAATTAAGCTATTTTGATATTTTGTTATTTGGATGTGATGCTTAATTTTATGTGTCAAGTTAGCTAGACTAAAGGATGTTCAGATTTCTAAGTGTGTCTATTAAGGTGTCTCCTAAACAGATTACCATTTCAATTGGTAGACCAAGTAAATTTCCCTTACCAATGCAGATGGATATAATCTAAACCACTGAAAGCCTGAATAGGACAAAAAGGCAGAGGAAGGATGAATTCCCTCTCTGTACTTGAGCTAGGGCACCATTTTCTCCTACCCTAAGAAATCAGTGCTCCTGGGAACTCAGACTGGGACTTATACCATTGGCTTAATCCAAAGGCCTCTTGGTTTTTAGACCTTTGGGTTGGGCTAGAACTACCACCTGCTTTCCTAGGCCTCTCTAGCTTGCAGGCAGCTGGCAGATAGTGGGACTTCTTGGCTCCAGAGGTAATCCTTCATAATAAATATATGTATATATACCTAAAAATATATATCTGTTAATATCTATCTAATCTTCTATTGGTTTGGTTTCTCTGGAGAACCCTGACTAAAACACTGAGGATCATTTTCACTTAAAATTTCTCTGACTTTCAGGAAAATAACCAGATACATAGCATCCAGCAAATGTCAGTGATATTCCTAGATTTGAAAACAATGGCTCACAATACCCCTGATGTGACAAATGACTAAAGCAATATAATTTGCTCAGCTCACCCCTGAAAGAGCTCTAGCAATTTGAAGAGGATTAAACAGCATGGGTCTTGGAAGACTTAAAAAAAGGAATTGGGAGCTCAAGCAGTGATTTCCGTTCAACATCCTCTCCATCAAAAAGCCTGAGTTTTTACTTCCAAACAAATCAATTTATTAAACAACAAATAATTTTCTTATTTTAAATTAATCAAAAATGCATTCGATAAATGTGCAGTAGCTGATGTTGCCATATTGACTTGTCATTCCACCCCGAAGCAATGAAACTGTAATTTTAGTTAGACTATATTTTGAACATTTCCCTTAGTCTTTTACAAATACTGCAGATTACTCATAAACTCCATGTCTTCTTCTAGTAAATCTGGACCATGAACTAGCTGCCTCCAGCTTAAAAAGGTTCTAAGACCTGTGGCCTATCTGGGTTATATTAGTTTGCTCAGGCTGCCGTACCAAAAAACCACAGACTGAGTGGCTTAAAAAATAGAACTTTATTTTCTCACAAGTCTGAGGTCTAAGATCAAGGTGTTTGGCCTGTCTCCTTGGCTTACAGAAGGCCACCCTTTCACTGTGCGTCTCTAGTGTGTCTCTGCCTTCTTTCGACCATACCGGTCGTGTTGGAATCAGGCCCTACCCTCAAGACCTTATTTCACCTTAATTACATTTTAAAAGGCCCTGTCTCCAAATACAGTTAAATTCTGATGTACAGGCGGTTAGGACTAAACATATGAATTTGGGGGGGTATGCCCATCAACTGAGGTGTGCCCTTAAGAAGCAGGAAAGCTGAGTTTCCTTAGCCTGGAGTAGGTGACAAGAACGCAGCATGCCCCCAATGGCTTTGTCACCCCTGCTGTGTAGCTTTGAATAAGTCACTTAATCTCTCTATTTTGATAAATACAATTTCAACTAGTTTCTTAATTTCTAGGCTTTGTTCCTCAAATGGGTAGTGGAGATGAGTAAGAACATAAACTATAAAGTACTCTCTAATCGTCCAGGGGTTTTGGTGCCATGGGATAAAGATCCATTGTTATATATTAAATGGTTCAATGCTCAGAGAGAATCCAGAATGGTGCTTGAATGGGCCCATAGTGAACATTCAACATATATAAACTATTACTGCCTGAAAGTATCACCTAAGAGCTTTTCAACCCTCATACTGCCCCCACCCTGTGCCCCAGTGGTAGAGTGAGTAAAAGGCCTTTAAACATGTCCATGTCCCATATAGCAAAATGGACTTAAAACTCTAAATTAAGGATCTTAAAGCAGGGGAAGTTATCCTGGATTATTCAGATGTGACCAGTGTAATGAAAAGGTCTTTGTAAGGAGGAGGCAGAGGAGAAACTGAGGTGACCGAAGCAGCCAGAGAACAGAAGATGCTAAGATTGGGCTTTCAAGGTGGAAGGAGGGGCCACGAGCCAAAAAATGCAAGGAAAGAAACTCAGAGAAGCTGCTAAATGCAAGGAAATGGATTCTGCCCTCAGCGCCTCTCTAGGAACCAGCCCTGCTGGTTGGCCTTGACTTTAGCCCAGCGAAAATGACTTTGGACTTCTGGCCTCAGGAATTGTAAGAGAGTACATACCTGTTCTTTTAATCCACTGATTTTGTGTGGACTAGCTAATTAGCAGATGTGTGTGTGCTCAGTCACTAAGTTCTGTCTGATTCTTTGCAGCCTTATAGACTGTAGCCTGCCAGTGTCCTCTGTCCATAGGATTTCCCAGGCAAGGATACTGGAGTGTAACTGCAATTTCCTTCTTCCAGCAGACTCATAAGCAGGGTCATAAGCAGACTCATACCAGGTGATGGTAGGTGGCCCAAAGCATAATATGATCAATTTTAGGTTTACGTCAACACTGACAATGTAAGTGTAATCATTTAAACAAAAGTGGTAGAGTTTTTTTGAAGCAGGAATTACTGATTTTGATACATAACAAAAAATAGAATAGTTGNACCAGGTGATGGTAGGTGGCCCAAAGCATAATATGATCAATTTTAGGTTTACGTCAACACTGACAATGTAAGTGTAATCATTTAAACAAAAGTGGTAGAGTTTTTTTGAAGCAGGAATTACTGATTTTGATACATAACAAAAAATAGAATAGTTGCTTAGGAGCAACCATCAATTATAAAAGCTTTCAGGCTCAAATTAGTGTTTCCATCTACATAATTTTAGATGAAACAGCGGTAGTCAGTAGAAATCAGTAAAAAGAAAAACATTTTACTGAAACTTTGTTTCAGAATGGATATTATGCCAGAATTTAACAATTTACTAGATGAAGATGGGTTTTTAGCTACTTGCTTTAGCAGTACAAATGTAATCCTTTTTAATCCTTATGGGAACACACCATGAAAAACTAAAAAAAAGTAAAATAGATTCTTAAAAATATCCACCAGTTTGCCAAAATTTTATAGTGTGTTAAATATTAAAACAATGACTTGTCCAGTGGAATATATTCAACTTCTGTGGTATTTAGCTTGTGCAAAGTTCTTAATCACTAGTTCTCTAAGTAGGAACCATAAAAGCCATACATAGATTACTCTGTCTCATACTTTCAATGAATTGCCTTGTTCCCCTTCACCCACCTTATATGCAATTTAAGACATTGTATCAATTATAAGGCACGTAAACTTGGCATTAGATCCCCACTTGATGATTTTAGTCCTTTGTGATCTGAATTCAAACTGAAATAATTCAGTTGGTTTCTCTCTATATGCTCTTTCTCCCAGGATGATGGCACAGGTGTAAGGCCCACTTATTTGAAGTGTCTTATTGAATAGTTGATGTCATCTTGATATAATAATTTAAAAATCAAAGATTGAAATATTGCCATTTACAGCAACATGGATAAATCTGGAGAATATCTTGCTAAATGAAGTAAGTCAGACAGAGAAAGACAAATGTTATGTGATATCACTTATTTGTGAAACCTATTTAATGAATTTATTTACAAAAGAGAAACAGACTCACAGACATAGAAAGCAAACTTATGGTTACCAAAGGTGAAGAGGGGATAGACTAGGAGTTTAGGATTAAAAGATACACACTACTATATATAAAATAAACAACAAGGACCTAGTGTATAACACTGGGAACTATGTTCATTATCTTATAATAACCTATAATGGAAAAGAATCTGAAATATATATATATTATACACATACATATATTTGAGTCACTTTGCTGTATACCTGATACTAACACAATATTGTAAATGAACTGTTCAGTTCAGTCCAGTCACTGTCATGTCCGACTCTTTGAGACCCCATGGACTGCAGCATGCTGGGCTTCCCTGTCCGTCATCAACTCCTGGAGCTTGTTCAAACTTATGCCCACTGAGTCAGTGATGCCCTCCAACCATCTCATCCTCANTCTGAGTGAACTCCGGGAGTTGGTGATGGACAGGGAGGCCTGGCGTGCTGCAATTCATTGGGTCAGAAAGAGTCGGATACGACTGAGCGACTGAACTGAACTGAACTGAATTCAAGCATCCCACCTCTGGCCTTCAGCCTCCTCCCCTTCCAGCACCTTTGCTTAGATACTCCTGGTTCACCTCACCTGCCTTTCTCATCTCTTGACCGTCGTTCTTCTCTTTTTTTGTTCCTCCTGAGAAAATGAATGCCCCTCACTCAAGGGCAGGGAATTTAAAAAGGCACCTTTTTCACCCCTCCAAATACTCATCCTGTCACCACTATTTGAATTTCACTATTGCCTCGAATTTCTGCCACTCTAATATGATGGAGGAAGTCACTTCTGCTTTTCAAAGGCTAATCAACCTATGTGTTCGGGTCCCTCCCTCTAGCCCTTTTCTAAAAATTTTCACACCACTCAGTATCTGTCCTTAGTTGTGTCTACTTTTTCAATCATGTCTTGAGACTGGATCTTTCTTATCATCTGTTAAACATGATGGCTTCCCTGGTGGCTCAGATGGTAAAGAGCCTACCGTCTACCTGCGATGCAGGAGACCCGGGTTCGATCCCTGGGTTGGGAAGATCCCCTGAAGGAGGGCATGGCAACCCACTCCAGTATTCCTGGCTGGAGAATTCTATGAACAGAGGAGGCTGGTGGGCCACAGTCTAGGGGGTCACAAAGAGTCAGATACCACTGAGCAACTAACACGTTGCCGCTGCCGCTGCTGCTGCTGCTACGTTGCTTCAGTCGTGTCCGACTCTGTGTGACCCCAGAGACAGCAGCCCACCAGGCTTCTCCGTCCCTGGGATTCTCCAGGCATGAAAGTGAAAAGTGAAAGTGAAGTCGCTCAGTTGTGTCCGACTCTTCGCGAACCCATGGACTGCAGCCAACCAGGCTCCTCTGTCCATGGGATTTTCCAGGCAAGAGTGCTGGAGTGGGGTGCCATTGCCTTCTCCAAACTAACACATTAAACATGAACTAATCACTCCTGACTGAATCTTTCCCTGTATGAAGATGCATGCAGGCACTGTTCTATTCCCACCTTTCTTGCTCATTCTTCCCACAAGGGTTGTTTGCATTTCCTCTGTTTATGGGTTCATCATTTGCTCCTCAGCCCTTCTGGTCTGGTTTCTGACCCCCTACACTACTTTTTCCAATGAAGTCAGCTTCATGAGATTAAACCCAGTGACTGCTCTTCACTCCTCATTGTCCTTGACTCCTTGGCAGCATGTGACACCCTTGGCCATTCCCTTCCTCTCCTCTTTCCTTATTTACTTTTTAAATTTTTTTCAATGTGGTCCATTTTTAAAGTCTTTATTGAATTTGTTACACTTGATTGTTTTGACCCATAAGGCAAATGAGATCTTAGTTCTCTGACCAGAGATTGAACCTGCACCCTATTCACTGGAAGGTGAAGTCTTAACCACTGGAGTACCAGGGAATTCCCCTCTTTCCTTTTTATGTTCACCCATCAATCCCCCCTTGAAGATATACTTCATGAAAACACATGGGTTATCTGTTTTGTACCTGTTGTATCAATATCCTAGAATAGTCCTGGCACATAGTAAGTGCTCATTAAATATTTAGTCAGTGAATGAGTGAATCGGTGCATAAATTTTCATCTCATTATAGTACATGAAGGGAAGTGCAACTAGAAAAGGACATATGATGGGGGTCTGTCCTCATATCAGGGAGAGGCACAGTGTTTGTGAAGGCTTCTGGTTCTGACACTCCCACACTCTCCAACTTTTCTTTCCACCTCTCCAACCTCTCCTTCTCAATCTCCTTTACCAGATGAATTCTCCTTCTCTCACCCTAACGTTGTGCCATTCCTCAGGCATTGTTCCTGGACCCTATTTTCTTCACACCTTACAACCCCTCCCCAGGTAACATCAGCCGTGTCATTTTTCAACTACATACCCATACCACCTTCAGTGAGAAGACTTCAGCCTGGGCCTCTCTTCCGAGCTCCAGACCAGTAGATCCAGTAGATCCCTGCCTGCTCAGCATCTCTGCCTGCATGTCTTATTGCTTGTTGTTCAGTCACTAAGTCATGTCTGACTCTTCATGACTCCATGAACTACAGCGTGCCAGGCTTCCATGTTCTTCACCATCTCCTGGAGTTTGCTCAGATTCATGTCCGTTGAGTCAGTGATGCTATCTAACCATCTCATCCACTGTCACTCCCTTCTCCTTCTGCCTTCAATCTTTCCCAGAATCACAGTCTTTTCCAGTGAGTCAGCTCTTCACATCAGGTGGCCATAGTATTTGAGCATGTCCTATATGCACCTCAAATGGAATGTGTCCAGAATTAAGTAGACACACCAATGCTTCTCCATTCCCCATATTTGCTTATTTTCCGTTGTTCTCTGTCTCAACACGTGACACCACCTTCTGTCTAGTTATTCATGCTGCCTTCTCCCTTATTAATTCTCCTTCCCAGAACTGAAGATAATGATTTTAGACACGATTATAATAAATGAGATTCAATCTATTAGGCCCCTCATTCTTTTTTTAATTTTTATTTATTTGGCTGCATCAGGATCTTTTGTTGCAGTATGAGGGCTGTCTAGGTGTGGCACTTGGGTTTACTTGCTCCATGACTTGTGGGATCTTAGTCCCTTGACCAGGGATTGAACTCGCATCTCCTGCTTCAGAAGGTGGGTTCTTAACCACTAGACAATCAGGGAGGTCCTCCCTATTCTTTTTTACTCTACTTACTGCTGCTGCTGCTAAGTCGCTTCAGTCGTGTCCAGCTCTGTGCGACCCCATAGAAGTCAGCCGACCAGGCTCCGCCATCCCTGGGATTCTCCAGACAGGAACACTGGAGTGGGTTGCCATTTCCTTCTCCAATGCATGAAAGTGAAAAGTGAAAGTGAAGTTGCTCAGTTGTGTCCGACTCTTCACGACCCCATGGACCGCAGCCCACCAGGCTCCTACGCCCATGGGATTTTCCAGGTAAGAGTACTGGAGTGGGTTCTGTAGTTACTAGATATAGATAAATCCCAAGTGTAGTACACATACATAACTTTCCTTTACAAAATTGCTTTATCTGGAGTTATTAATTGCCTCTTCTTTGGTTTGTTTATTTCATTTGTTTGGTAACTACATCTTCCCATACCTCAAATAGCTCTCTTAAACACTTCTTGGTACACTGTTTGACTTTGTCAAACTTGATACATAGTCCATCCAATCCATTTTTCTCCCAGGGGTATATATTTTTAAAGAATCCTCTCTCCTTTTTCTCTTCTCTCACTGTTCCCTTGTTTCCAAGACCCCATGTCTTCTTCCTTTCTTGGTTTACTCTCTCATTTTAATGAAGTATTTCCTTAAGTAGCTTCTGGGAAGCATCATGGGAAAGATTGAAGGCAGGAGGAGAAGGGGACAACAGAGGGTGAGATGGTTGGATGGCATCACCGGCTCAATGGACATGAGTTTGGGTGAACTCCGGGAGTTGGCAATGGACAGAGAGCCCTGGCATGCTGCAGTCCATGGGATCGCAAAGAGTTGGACACAGCTGAATGACTGAACTGAACTGAGAAGCATCAAGTAAATCTTTGAGGCAACATGTCTGAAATATCTTCACCTTATCCTCATATTAAGATACTAATTTGGCTGAGTATAGAATTCCAGGTTGAAAATAACTGTCCATTAAAAATTTTAATTTATTTCATTGTTTTTATTGTATAAAAAATTCTGTGGTTGAGAAGTTTGATGCCATTCAATTTCCAGTTCTTATATGTGACATGCTATCTATGGAAGATTTTGAGCTTCTCTGTTTAGTACTAGAGATCTTAAATTTTGTAATGGAGCCTGATACATATATTTTTATCATTCATTCCTTAGACTTTTACAATCTGAAAACTCAAGTTCTTCAGTTCTGATAACTTTTCTTATTGTTAATTTTCAATATATTATTTTCTTTCTAATATTATTTTTTCTATTCTCTCTTTCTGGATTTAAAGTTTTATTCTTTTTTTTCTTGCATTATCTCTTTTTCCTCCAAATTTTGTCTTCATATTTAATTTTTATTTCTCCCTTTCACACCAGAGGCTTTCCCTAAAAGGCTGTCATCCTTGGATATTGTAATTCAGCTTAAGCTACACCGTGTGTTTGAATGAGTTTGATGATTTGGTGGGCTTTACTGTGGGTCAGTTGTATGGCCATCTGGCTTTTTCATAGGGACCTTCAAATGTCAATTTCTGCACGTTTTTATTCTGTGGTAGTTCAGTTTCTCCAGAGAAGATCCTGTGGTCTCCTGCTTGGTGGTGTGTATAAGTTTCCCTTGACTTACTGGAGAAGGTGGATGGGAAATTTTTGAGGTCTTATAACCAAGAGTGGGATCTGGCTGCTCACTGATCAAAAGCCAACAGAGAAGCTAGTTTGGTGGAAAGGAAAATTTCCTTTAGTTTGGATGCTGGCAACCAAAGGGAAAAGCAGATGCTTGTCCAAAGGCCTACCCTCCCATCCTCCGACAATCAGTGGGCAAGAGCTTTTATAGACAGAATGCGAGGGCAACACGCAGAAAGAGCTTGGTCAGTTCTGACAGTGATCTTGAAATCAGTCATCAGCCAGTCTTAGAATTGTGGCAGCTTATATCATGGCTACAGTCTGGTCATCACGTAGTTAACTTCTTCCACCTGATGGAGGTTTCAGTACTACAAGACAGCTCGCAGGATATGGCTCAGATTATTATATATAGCCTCTGAGAAGGAACTAAAGATCGTTCACTTTGATTAATGACTACATTATTATTATTTGGCCTTCTTTGACATTTTCCTTTGTTTCTGCATTTTCTCACTTCTCTNAGACAGCTCGCAGGATATGGCTCAGATTATTATATATAGCCTCTGAGAAGGAACTAAAGATCGTTCACTTTGATTAATGACTACATTATTATTATTTGGCCTTCTTTGACATTTTCCTTTGTTTCTGCATTTTCTCACTTCTCTGATTAAATTTATTCTTTGGCTAAGTTTCTTCCATAGACAAAAGACAGCCTGAGGACATGTGGGACAAGGACCATAGGGATCTTGCTCTGTTTCAGTCTCACTTTTCAGTTAGCAGATTTTCACCTAATCCCTCACTTTCCCAAATTCTGCATCTTGGTTCCTGAATACAGTATCCCTCTACTTCAGTTTCTGCATGGGTGCTCTCTCCTGTCTCTCTGGGCTTTACAGGGTGATGATATGTAGGAAGCATTAAAATGAATTTATCTAGGCAGAAATTTTGGAATCTGACCTTTCTTAGGAGCTGACACTATCTCCCCAGAGAGAAATAGCTGTGAGTGGCTGGATACANCTTACCTTCTATATCAGAGATCTACTCAAGTGAATCTTTGGTTCAAAAAAAAAAAAAGAAAATCTTTTCACAAATTTTCATTGCCCAAATGACAAAGATCATTCTCCTTAACATGGCATTTACAAAATTTGGAAATCTAACCCTAAGCTACGTTTCCAGCTTACAAATTCACCACTCCTTGTTATATATAACCTATGTACCGCATGTAACTTATATTGTCAAACTTGTTTTTTATCACAGCCACCCCATCTTCAAGGTCTTCCTCCTTTTCATTTCTAACTGATGAAATCATACTTTGCATGAAATTCTTGCCATCTCTTCTTAATATCTTCTGCTTCTGATAGGTAAACCATTTCTGTCCTTTATTGTGCCCTTACATTGCATAAGCTCTGTTTCCCCCAAGAAAGTCTAATTCCTCAGAAGTAAAGAACCCTACTTATTATTCTGGCACATTGAGTTCATTGATTCATTCCTTCACCAAACATTGCTTAACTGAGAACCAGCCACTGTGTTACGTACTAGGGATACAAAGCCAAAGAAGATATGGTCCATACTATTAACCAGTAGGCAATCTGGTTGGGAAGATGGGCATACAAACGATTCCAGTAGAGGGTCATGTGTGAGAGGATAGAGCAGTGGTTCTCAATCCTGATCATATATTAGAATCCTTAGAATTGATTTTTTAAATGCTAATACCTAGGTTCAACCATCAAAGATTCTAAGTTAATTCATCTGTGATGCATTTTTTTTTAAAGTTCTTTTGGTATAATTAGGACAGTGAGGATTGAGAAAAAGCTCTAGACACTATAGAGAGGTATATCTTGTAGCTGGCACTTTTGGATGTTCTACAAATTGCCCCTTTTATGTACCTCCTTCCTCTACATGAATTAGGAGACTCTGCCCTATCCCTGCTTCAGATGTAGATCCTACCTACCTGTTCTTGCTTCCAAGTTTAAGAAAGTCAGTCTTGGCAGCAACGTGGAGAATGTCTTGGAGTGGGGCAAAGGACGGAAGTAGAAGGGCTAGTTAGAAGACTATTGTTGTGTTAATAGTTAGAAGACTATTGTGCTCTCAGATTCATGAGAAATAACATGAATCTGAACTAAAACAGTGGTAGAGGGAAGACACAGAGGAGTTAATACAGGATAAACTCAACAGGATGATAAATATAGGTTACAGAGCATAAAGGAGAAAAGTGAGTTAAGAATTACTCAGTTTCTAGACTCAGTGAATGAGTAGACTACAGTGCCATCACTGAGAGGGATTATGGGAGAAAGAGAAAGTCTGACTTAAGTGTGGAACACCCAGATGGAGAGGGACAGCAAAGAACTGAGAATACTCAACATTTGATGAACAAATTACTATGATTAATCTGGGTGGATACTGGAGTATTCTAGTTCAAGGAACTGTTGCTGTATGCTATAACTTCTCTCTAGGTCAAGTAAAGTTTTGATGATGGAAACATTTGAAGATATCTGGTCAGAATAGAAAGGAAAAAGAAAGATAAGATTTGATGTAGCCCAAAATGATGATAAATCTGAACATTGTTCAGTTTGTGATCATTAATCACAAATGATTCGGGAGAACACTCCTAGTATATAGTCCTCCTACCTAAAGGCACTTTCTTAGTGTATCCAGAGGGTAAACGCTATGATGCATGATACAAGTTCTCNTGCACTGGAGAAGGAAATGGCAACCCACTCCAGTGTTCTTGCCTGGAGAATCCCAGGGACGGGGGAGTCCGGTGGGCTGCCGGCTACGGAGTCACACAGAGTCGGACACAACTGAAGCAACTTAGCAGCAGCAGCAGCAGCAAAAGGAAATCAACCCTGAATTTCATTGGAAGGACTAATGCTGAAGCTGAAGCTCCAATACTTTGACCACCTGATGGGAAAAACTGACTCATTAGAAAAGACCCTGATGCTGGGAAAGATTGAAGGCAGGAGGAGTAAGGGAGGACAGGGGATGAGATGGTTGGATGGCTTCACCAACTCAATGGACAAGAGTTTGAGCAAGCTCCAGGAGATGAGGAAGGACAGGGAAGCCTGGTGTGCTACAGTCCATGGGGTCTCAAAGAGTTGGACATGACTGAGTGACTGACAACAAGTCTTTGTTGTTGTTGTTTAGTCGCTAACTTCATGTTCACTAAGTGGTGTCTGTTTTGTGACCCTGTGGACTGTAGACTGCCAGGCTCCTCTATCCATGGGATTTCCCAAGTAAGAGTATTGGATTAGATTGCCATTTCCTCTTCCAGGGGGTCTTCCCAATCCAGGGTTGAACTCACATCTCCTACTCTGGCAGGTGGGTTCTGTACCACTGAGTCCCCAGAAAAGCCCAAACCTAACTATTAAACAAAGATTTATTTGTGTCAGACCTATGCAGTAGGGCTTAGATACACCACCATTTTGTGCATTGTTGGGGTGATGGGAGAAATGGGAAGAGGCTGGTGAAGAAATGTGTTTGGCTGAAAACATCTTTGTGGGACTGTCTCTTTGACCAATGTTTCTTTCCTTGTTTCCTAGAGCAAAGCTACTGAGTAGTCATTGCCCATTTTTAAAATCACTGGATTTTGAAAGTTGTCCCCATTTATGGCAACAACAAAGAAAAACCTTGGTGTCTCACTAAAAGAACCTTAGAATTAGACCAAAAGAAGAACATTTTAGAAGGGGTGTGGAAAAAAGAGCTGATGACTCTTTTCACAGTTGAGATGATATACCTAACACTGTGCTAGTCATTATAATGCACATAAATGACTGAATATTTATGAGCCTCATTAAGAAGGATTAAAAGAAATAGGTGAAACTAATTTTAATAATATAGTTTATCTAATTCACTATTTCCAAAACTATCACTTTGACATGTAATTAGTATAAAATGTCACTGAGTTATATGATATTTTCCTGTTTGTTCTGAGTCTTTCAAACCCGGTATGTGTTGTATTCCTCCAGCACATGTCAGTTGGGACTTAATCATGTTTCAAGTGCTTAGTGTGGGCATTGGTTACTGTACTGGATAGCACGACTCTTAAACCATTCATTACCACTGGGAGGCAATGGGCTGTGATTATAAGTTATCACAACGACTGTAAGCTTCTGGTGAAAACCCAGTATATTGAACCATTCAAATGCAAAGCAGGTGTGATTGTCAATAAGCCTTGCACCTTTGAGCTGAGAAAACTGTGAGCCTGCTGGATATAAGGCCTTGGGAGCCATTGAATGGGAACAGGCTTTCTGTCTGAAGGACCAGCTCAAGAAATCCTGGGCGTTTTCCTTTCTTGAGGCATCCAGTATTTCCAACCCCCACCCCACCCCTTTACAAATTAAGGCTTTTATTTTCCTAATTTTCAATGGGAAATAAACTTTTGTGGTAACTAAGGTGTATTTTATGAGCCTCTTGGGAATTTATGGAATTCAGATGGAATTTTATTGATGGTATACTGATAAACAGAGCAGAACAGACTCCATCTTCTTTCTGGGGTGGACGGGCCTGAACTCGATTATAACTAATTTCTATATTAATTGAACAAGCATGAATTCAAATAATATGCTACTTTGCCTCAAAATATACTAAGATTCCTGGGATCCCAAATGTATTATTAAGATGACCTAACTCATTCTCATTCTGCAGACCTGTTGTTTGGGTTGGTAAATACAGCATTTTATCTGAATCTGCTTCATTCCATGAGCTATTTGCTTGTTACTCCTAAAACAGACATGGCTGGGACAGGAGGGTGGGGTTATCCCTTTTCTAGACCATCTGGCCCCTCTTGTTTCAGATTCTCAGAAGCATCCTTGGCTGCTCCATCCTCCATGTTTCTCATACACAGGACTGACAGGCATTCATTAAGATGGAAGTGCACACCCTGTTTGACTTTCAGAGGATCAGCAAAATTATTTTTTGTCTGCATGAAAGATGGCACCTTGAAATATTCCAGTCCTGGTCAACTCTTCAGACAAACGACCTGCTTATTGTCAAATTGCCAGCTCAGGCCAAGGCATCTCCCACTCCTGATCTGCCTGAGTCCCAGCAGTCCTCTTCAACAAGCCTCTCACACTTCTAAAAAGGTGACATTTTAGCAGTCTGTTTATAAAACTGCCGAAGGAACATTTATCATGAGGTGCAAACAGAAGAGGCACTGGAGAGAAATGTTTTTCACCAGGTTTTCCAGAATCCTACCTCCCAGGCCTCTCGGACATCTCTTGTTTCCCTGAGCAACCCCTCAAATATCAGAAGAACATGATTCAGCAGAACAGGGGGCCCCGGAAGGCAGATACATGCTGTGTGAAAGCTTGGGCCAGGCAGACTGGAATGGTTAGAAGGGTCAGAATCCATCACAACTGTGTCCAAGGGATTATTAAAATACTATGCTGAAGGGAATTTTTTCTGATTACAGCAAGAGTCCAAGAGGTTAAGGAACTGCTGATAAAATATCCCTGACTGACTGGAGTTGCCCCTGGCATTATATTACATTTTGACAGACTGCCCATGTTGGAAAACAAATAGATATTCCTTCAACAAGATGGTGACAAATCAATTCTTTTCCAGGAACAGCGACCACTGGAGCATAGGTTTAGGAGCATTACGCAGTTTTCTCTAGTGACTTATCCAGTTTGCTGTCTGCCAACTTGTTTGAACTTCTTTGGGTGAAATACCAGAATCAGAAGTTAATGTCCTGAGGAGACGCTACCATCAGAACATTACTCATTAACTGAGAAAACCTGAAAATAACCAGAAAGATCTGGCTGCAGTCATTGAAGCCAGACCAATATGGAGCCGCTGTCTCTTTCCTCCAGAGGTCACTGGTCAGGCCATCCATGAGATGCTTGGGAAATCAGGGAAATAAACTCTGATGGACCACCCAGCCTGTGTTATACTGTTCAAGCAGAGTTACGAGGTCTTCCAAGCACCACAGGATTCCCTATCACTGATCTCACTCAGATGTTTACAGCCAGGGTCTGATCCACCTGAGGCTGCCCTGGTGGTGCAGCAGTAACGAATCAGCCTGCCCTGGGTCGGGGAGGTCCCCTGGAGGAGGACTTGGCAACCCACTCCAGTATTCTTGCCTGGAGAATCCCATGGGCAGAAGAGCCTGGAGGGTCATAGTCCATGGGATCGCAAAGAGTGGGACACAACTAAGCAATTGAGCACATGTGCACATACACACAGTCACACACACTCACACAAGCTCATACACTCTCACACACACACACTCACACACACACACTCGCGATCCACCTCAGATCCAAGAAATTCGCCTCAGCTGGACTAGCTGCCTCTCCCACCGTCCTCTCTCTCTTTCTTCTCTCCGTGTTTGCGCTCTCTTTCTCAGCCAACAAATGGAAATGGAGATTTAAGTGGTGGGGGCAGGGACTTCCCTGGTGGTCCAGTGGTTAAGACTTTATCTTCCATTGCAGGGGGTACAGGCTCAATCCCTAGTCAGGAAGCTAAGATCCCCTCATGCCTTGGGGCCCCAAATCCAAAAGAGAACAGAAGTAATATTGTAGCAATGTTCAATAGAGACTTGAAAAAATGGTCCACACCAAAAAACAAAGCCAAAAAAAAGGAGTGGAGGTGTACAGATGGGAGTCAGGCAAATGTCATGGTGTCCTAGGAAAGCAAAGAAACAAACTCTGTGGCCCCTAATAATTAAAAGCTACTCAGAGAAGCCACTTTCTGGCTGAGACAGGAGGTGGGTAAGGAACAAAGGTAAGTCCCACAGTGACATAACGAATATGTCTGCTTCTTTTCTAGGCTGTGGGCACCTTGAAGGCAAAATCTACATCTTAAGGTCTTCCTTTAAAGCAATGTGGATTTTTTTTTCTGACTATGGAAGAAATCCATGCTCATTATAGAAAAATTGAAAAATATAAAAGATCTTTTTATACAGCTTTTTGAATAGTATTTGGAAACTAACAGGCACTCAGTAAAACTGTGTTGGAAGAAAGGAAGGAAAGGAGAAGTCTAGGACAAATATGACTGTGACATCAATCTCCTCATTAAGATGTACATTATTTAGCAATGGCCACGTGGGGGCCATGAGTCAGGAAGTGCTAAAGCCCAGAGATGTTCAGGGTGGGGCTCAGGTTCACAGGCTGCCTGTGGCTTTGCTCTCTGGCTACCATCCTGTCTTTGCTCTCAGAAGCTTATCAGGAGGCATAAAGTGAATTTACCAGATTGTGAGGAACTGGATTACTTAGCCTGGAGAGAAGAAGCCTTCAGAACAACTTAAAATTAGTATAGCAATATTATTTCTATCATAAAAGTAGTAAAATTCATTAGTGACAAACTGCAAAATATAAATAAATCCCCCAGAGTTCCAGGCCTATTGATATTTTGGCACATTTCCTCCAGGCAAGTTCTCTAGACATATGTTTTTGTCATTTGCTCTTTTCTTTGGTATCATGCTCAATTAGTGAAGGGTCATAATCCTTCACTGGTGATGAAACCCATATGGTGGGTTGCATTGGAACTAGCACTGGAAAAGATCCAATGGGAGCACATATAAAATGCCGAAGTGCACTGCACCCAGTGTTGGCAAGCATTGTTTTCTGCAAATCTTGTGTTAGCAATAAAAATACGTATAAGGTGTCCTGGGTCAAGATGCAAAATGAACCGTGTGGACAAAGAAGGTTGCCTGCCATTCCAGTGAACAGGTGTTGGCTACCAATCAAGCCATCAGCCAAAACACACACCACCACCCACCACTCTCAACCACGATGTGCCCGAGGGGAATTCAGGACTTAAGATGGAGAAAAACAGAATAATGACCCTGGATAATTATTAATAAGAAGCATATCAAAGGAATAGTTTCAATGAGCCTGATTCTTTCATCTTCCCGTAGGTAGAGAAACACAAAAATCATTAACTTGAGGTGCCTATGTTTTGTGGTTAGCAGTAATCTTTTTATGTTCCACTACATGTTTTTCAGCAAGATTTTCTACACATCCTGACTCCTCCCTTACCTCTTTGGCACAGTTTCTCAGCTATCTGAAAAGCTGCCTCCTGGTCTACAGTCTTCAGTAATGTTCCTGAACAA
Source organism: Neotragus pygmaeus (assembly GCA_006410875.1). Classification (NCBI taxonomy): domain Eukaryota; kingdom Metazoa; phylum Chordata; class Mammalia; order Artiodactyla; family Bovidae; genus Neotragus; species Neotragus pygmaeus. Next base: position 287,474 of record SJYV01002700.1, read on the forward strand.
AACATAAATAGCAACTTTTAGATTGAGCTTTTTTTTTTTTTCCAGTCAACAACTGGTTACTCTGGGTCATGGTCAAAAGGTTTAAAAAATACAATATTTCTTTATGCTTGTTCCACTGACCAATTTAATAGAAAAGTAATTATATGCCATTTCATGTTAGCGGAAACATCATTGTAACTAGTAGTCTAATATGCCACCAGGTGGATGTACTATAATATACCTAATCTTTTCCTACTGCTTGGCGTTTAGGTTGCCTCATTATTATAAATAATATAGAAATAAAAATATATCTGCATAGTTTTTTCTACTTTGAAGATTAGATTTTCCCAAATAAAATGATTAAAGATTATGACTTAGAAAATGCTCAGAGAGCTCTATGCTTAATGACAGAGACACAGACACTATTTTGATGTTATTTGTCCCCAGCTCCACCCCATCCCCAGTCCACATTTTCAAAGATTCCTGTGGGAATTCAAGTGCAGCTGGCAATGTGCACTTTGGATTTTCTTACTGAGAAAAGTTATCAAGAGGTAAATATAAGCTGATTATAGCCTACTGAAGCTTTGTTTCTGTTACACCATCACCTCTCCCAACCTAGGACAAATACTTCCCAAGTTAGGGTTGTGTGCCACTAAGATGACTTTATTTGATGGATATGCATGGCATTAGATGACCTTGAATTAAAAACAGAAAACCGAACTCAGGGTGTTCTCAATGACTGAAATAGCCTAGAGGGCAGGAGAGAGGAAGGCATCCTGGCTGGTCTGCTCATCTGGCTCTGGGGCCTCCAGTATGCTGGCCTCGTTATTAGGCTAGCAGCATCTCTTCTCAAGCCTAAGACTGCTCCAGGCCTGGTGTTTGTACTCAACACTGGCCCCAGTCAACATCCAGAGGAAGAGATGCATTCTCTTTCAGAGCCTCTCAAAAGAGAGACAATCTTTTTTGCTTCCTTCAAAGCCTCCAGGGAATTTTTTCCTCCTGTTTCATCAGCACAAATTGGTTCACATGGCCTTTTCCGAACAATTGAAGATTAGGCCTAAGCCTCAGGCCTAGGTCTGTGGAACCGGGCCAGTGTGCTAAGAGGGTAAAGCAAGACTCTCTCCGTTCCCTTGTTAACAAAAGACAGCAGACCTCGGGATGCCTTTAGGCAAACAAGTGTCTGGCTTGCTTTGAATACCATACGGGTGTTTGTTTTTGCTTTTCTTCCCCCCCACCCACATTGCTTTCTCTTGATGGTAAATAGTGCTGATTTTCTATTTACAGTTGTAATAAGAATTTTTTTTAAAATTATCATTCAGTTTTAAAACAAAATTTAGGAGATGTAGACTCCTATTTGGAGGGGGGAGTCAGAAGCACCACTCTGAGTTGTGGAATGGGANATGGTAAATAGTGCTGATTTTCTATTTACAGTTGTAATAAGAATTTTTTTTAAAATTATCATTCAGTTTTAAAACAAAATTTAGGAGATGTAGACTCCTATTTGGAGGGAGGAGTCAGAAGCACCACTCTGAGTTGTGGAATGGGAATATCAAGAGCAGTCACTGCCTTAAGACTGGGCCACAGTCACTGGGGCCATGCTCAGATCTCTCGATGTTTGGGCCGTTCCACACGGGAACTAGGGGCAGTTTCTTGCGGGAGCCTATGCTGAGGGTTCTGTGAGGCACCATGTGCTGGTGTGTGTTGGTGTGCTGGTGAACATGAGCACTAGGAAGTGCTGAGGCTGTCACAGCGGTGGATCCTGAGGTACCAAAGCCCCATCCTGAACTCTGCTGCGGGCTCTGCTAAACCCATTGTTTCTTTCAGATTTGCTGGGGCCTAGGCAATCTCAGAGCCCAAAATTTGGCCTGGCTGGTATTGTGGCCTGAGCCTGTTGGTTTAACAGTAGCAACAGAAGTGGCAGCAGCTGCAGTCTTCATTCAGAATAGAAGCCTGGGAGTGGGCACTTGTTTAACAAAATGAATTGTCTGAATAGACACATGTGCTAACAAAGCAAAAGACTTTATTGGAAGGAGGTGCTGGAGCAGAGAGCGGCTGGGTACGGAAACCAGGAGAACTGCTCAGCCAGGACTTGAAATCTCAGGTTTTATGGCAATGGGGCTAGTCTTCTGGGTTGTCTCTGGCCTATCACCTTGATTGGGTCCGTATTCTGTCTGACTTGGGTCCTTCCTAGAGGTGCTTGCATCTCTCAGCCAGGATGGATTCCCGTGCGAGGCTTTCTGAGGGGTTGGCGGGATGTAATATGGACTGGCATCTCCTCTTTTGTTTTGGCCTTCCCTGGTGGCTCAGACGGTACAGCGTCTGTCTACAATGCGGGAGACCTGGGTTCAATTCCTGAGCCGGGAAGAGCCCCTGGAGAAGGAAATGGCAATCCACTCCAGTACTATTGCCTGGAAAATCCCACGGACTGTCTGCCTATGGGGTCGCAAAGAGTCGGACACGACTGAACGACTTCACTTCAAATTCTGCCAGTTAGTTTTCCATGGCAGCACCCTGTTCCTTATTAGAACCTTCTTTTGTGACATGACTTGTGCAAAGGGGTTATTGTTGTGCTGGTCAAGGTGGGCTATTTTAGTTAACGGGCCCCTAACACAACAACAAAAAATCACAGACCAGGTGGCTTACAAGCAACAGATATTTATTCCTCATAGTTCTGGGGTCTGGAAGTGTAAGACGAAGTAGCTAGAAAGGTTGTGTGGGAACTGTCTTCCAAGTTGCAGGCTTCTCTTTGTATCTTTACTTAGTGGGAGGGGCAGAGTAGCTCTCTCGGGCCTCAGTTATAAGGGCATTAATTTCAACCATGAGAATTTGGCATTCATGACCAATTCACCCCCGAAAGATCCCACCCGCTAATACTATCACATGGGACACTAGGATTTGAATGTATGTGTTTTGGGGAGATATAAACATTTAGATCGGATTAGAACCATGTAGGAGTTTTGATAAAGCAATTTCTGGGCTCCACCCTCCAAAGATTAGAATGGTCTCCACTGGGGTCTGAGTATCTGTATTCTTTTTAAGAAAAAAAAAAATCTTCAAAGACTATTTTAATAGGTTTCCCAGGTGGTGCTAGTGGTAAAGAAGCTGCCTGCCAGTGCCGGAAACACAGAAAACAAGAATTTAATCCCTGGGTTGCGAAGATTCTTTGGAGAAGGAAATGGCAACCCACTCCAGTATTGCCTGGAAAATTCCCTGGACAGAGGAGACTGTAGCCTTACAGTCCATAGGATTGCAGAGAGTCAGACATGACTGAGCACACACACACAAAGACTATTTTAAAGTAAGCCAAGGTAAGAACAACTGCTGAGAACTTTGGAGAATCCTTTTGAAACGGGACATTTAGGGGCAATGTGGGTCTTGTTTGGCTTGATCTGCTGTCTCCATCTGAGAAATGTCATGTTTATATTCACTATTAATCCAGTCAAAATGAACATAAAGATATGCAAGGTTGGTCAGAGAGCAAAAGGGACAAAAGCTTTATAATAGATGATAAAACACATTTGAAAATACTGCTTCCCAATTAGTGTTCTCACAGTAAATGTGCAAGGATAGTTATAAATGCAAGAAGATATTAATGTTAACTTGTGATGTCTTTAATGTGTGCTTTAAAAAAAAGTGTACATTAAAGCTTGGAATGTTTGAAAACCTTAAAAAAAAAAAAGCCAGTGTCCCTTTTGTTATTATTTTCTTGGTGATATAAAATATTAACTTAATATTTTGAATCTGAACACCTAAGGGTATTTGGGAGAAGGCAATGGCACCCCACTCCAGAATCTTGCCTGGAAAATCCCATGGATGGAGGAGCCAGGTAGGCTGCGGTCCATGGGGTCGCAAAGAGTCGGNAAATATTAACTTAATATTTTGAATCTGAACACCTAAGGGTATTTGGGAGAAGGCAATGGCACCCCACTCCAGACTCTTGCCTGGAAAATCCCATGGATGGAGGAGCCAGGTAGGCTGCGGTCCATGGGGTTGCAAAGAGTCGGACACAACTGAGCGTCTTTACTTTCACTTTTCACTTTCATGCATTGGAGAAGGAAATGGCAACCCACTCCAGTGTTCTTGCCTGGAGAATCCCAGTGACAGGGGAGCCTGGTGGGCTGCCGTCTATGGGGTCGCACAGAGTCAGATGCGACTGAAGCAACTTAGCAGCAGCAGCCAAGGGTATTCAGCTTCAAACTACAGGGGTTCATCTGCTCAACATTTTAGCTAGGTGTTTGAAGATGAGTACAGTTCCTGAGAGAGCAAAGTTACTACATTTTCAAAATGCAGTCTTTGTCATATTCATTTGAAAAGTCATATATTTACACTTTGGTGCTTTTCTGCTGCTTTTGGCATTTCCCAAATAAGGTACCTCATTCTTCACTAGTCAACAGTAAGACCAAAGTAATTTAGGAGGTTGCTAATCTTCTATAATTCCTCCCTATGAAATTATACTTGTACCTTTGGTCTTCCTTCTGTATCATGAAATGTTGACATTTTAAATCTCAACTACTTGTAGCATAAATGAATGTTAATGAAGGGGCTTTGAGTTCCTATGTAAGAGCTGTTTAAAAATGATTAAAGAAGACAATTCAGATGATAGAAACAAACTACTTAACACTTCACGAAGCAAGAGTCTTCTTTTGCAGACAACTGCTAAATAGGGTGGAAGATAGGAACCTTTTATAGGATAAAGACTAAAAAGCAAGAAAGAGAAAAATAGAAACTCTCTGATTGGCAGGTACCACCTAGTCCACCCAGCTGCAGATGAAAAGGCCCAGAGTGGGCTTTGTGTTTGGGAATTGGCTGGATGGATATATTGCATTTCTGGTCAACTGGAGCATTTATAGGGACACAAAAGTTATTTGAGTTTCCATTTGCTGATGTGGCTCACCATCTAGAAGTGTCTCCGTAATGGACCTAGAAAGTTACTTCAACAGAACTAAAGGTGAAATGGCAACAAAAGAAGAAACCCAGGCAAAAGATTGAATGAAGGTACTGAAACTCTGAAAAATACCTTGTTTGTTAGGGGGATTCCCATAAGGGCCCTGGTTCTAGACCAGGAACAAATGATTTATTAAAGAAAGACACCAGATGAAGAGCAGAGAAGGCAATGGCACCCCACTCCAGTACTCTTGCCTGGAAAATCCCATGGACAGAGGAGCCTGCTAGGCTGCAGTCCATGGGGTCACTAGGAGTCAGACACGACTGAGTGACTTTACTTTCACTTTTCACTTTCATGTGTTGGAGAAGGAAATGGCAACCCACTCCAGTGTTCTTGCCTGGAGAATCCCAGGGACGGGGGAGCCTGGTGGGCTGCCGTCTCTGGGGTCACACAGAGTTGGACACGACTGAAGCGACTTAGCAGCAGTAGCAGCAGATGAAGAGAATGTGCCCACCACTGTTAGCACCACTTCCCATCCTGGTCATATTTCTTTATTTGAAATTCATTTATTCAACAAATGTTTAAGCACCTGTATGTGGACATGAGTTTGAGCAAAGTCTGGGAGATAGGGAAAGACAGGGAGGCCTGGTGTGCTGGAATCCATGGGGTTGCCAAGAGTTGAACATGACTTAGCAGCTGAACAGCATCAACACACATGTGCCATATTCGGGCACTGAAGTAACAAACATGAATATGGAGACTGCCCTTGGAGGCCTAAGTCAGGTTAGAAGGCAAAACCTTTGTCCCTAGCTAGAGAGTTCTTAGGACTTCCCTGGTGGCACAGACGGTAAAGCATCTGTCTACAATGCGGGAGATCTGGGTTCAATCTCTGGGTTGGGAAGATCCCCTGGAGAAGGAAATGGCAATCTACTCCAGTACTATTGCCTGGAAAATCCCATGGAGAGAGGAGCTTGGTAGGCTATAGTCCATGGCGTCGCAAAGAGTCGGACACGACTGAGCGACTTCACTCACTCACTCAGAGAGTTCTTAGGAAATGAGGCTGACATTCAGTTCCAGAAGAACTAAAATTCTACTGCGGATAGTAACAAGTAAAGAGACTTGAGGCTGGGAAGACAGAAGCCCTTCAGTGGGTGTCAGAGAAATTCTTCTCCTGGCATGCTCTACTGTGTCTGGACTGCCTCTGACCCAGCAGGCAAGACCCTGGCTCAGGTTTTGCTTCCTCTCCTTGCCCTCCTGATCACCACAGCTTCTTACACCATCCCCTGGCCCACTGTGGCTTAGCTTCACTAAACTACCATCTGCACCTGTGTGTGTGCATGTGTTAGTCACTCAGTCATGTCCACCTCTTTGCAGCCCCATAAACTGTAGCCCACCAGTCTTCTCTGTCTGTGGAATTCTCCAGGCAAGAATACTGGAGTGGGTTGAATTTCCTCCTCCAGAGGATCTTCCCGACACAGGGATCGAACCCAGGTCTCCTGTATTGCAGGCAGATTCTTTACTGTCCAAGCCACCATGGAATCCTGAGTCTCTGTGCTATCTGGACCTCTGTCCCAGGAGCCCATAACCTTGGTGTGATCCTCAAAATTTATATCTGTATTAGAAGCCATTGGCATGGGAATGTTATTTAATAATCCAGAAGCATATCTGGGAGATCACTTTTTCACTCTTTTATTCCACATTGAAAAAAAATTTCACCTAAAATTTTTTAAGAATTAAAAAATAAGATAATTTATAACCTAGATCAACTGTATTCTTGATGCAACTGTGTCTTATACCATGATACGTTAAAAACACAGGGACATTGAAACTAGCAAATAATATGACTGTAAAGCATCAAGAATATTCCTACTACAGAGGTACCAGTAAGATGTATTGTATGTTACCATCTTTTCAAGTTGTAAAGAAAGTACTTGAACTCTGCATCATTTGAAGTGTGATGGCATATAAACAGGATACTTAATTCCAGAGAAGAATCACGCATTGGCACCTGCTAACTAGCCAGGTCGTGATGCTTGTGTTTGTGTATGTGTGTTTAACAGACTGTTATATACCAGTTTTGCTTTTTGACAAATATTCATTTAAATGTATGTCTTACCTATATATATTTTTTAACAAGATGTTTATTTGCTACTCACAAAAGATAATATCCTTTGAAACCCAGCTCAGAAAGCGACAGCTTAGAGAGACTGAGTGAGGTCTGATACATTCTGCCTTTAACTTATCAGTTTGTGTGTGTGTGTGTGTGTGTGTGTGTGTGTGTGTTCAATCAGTACTGATGACTTTATGGCAAGGTTTGTGGACGGAGAAAAACAAGGAGAAGTTCAGGTAAACCAAACTATTATCTATCAAATTATCTTTTTCTTTTCTAAAAAAAAATTAACATTAGAGATTAGAGCCCCAACAAAATGATTTTTCCCCTTTCTACTTAAAAGCACTCTTGCCTCATTGATGTTTAATGCTTAAACTGATCACAAGGGATGCCTTTGTTTGCATCCATGTAAGCTGCCTTCCTTTCAGTTCAATGTTATAGCCCTGGAGGGCAATTCATTTACTTAGTTGCTTTTGGTCAAAATGGTTCCTGGGCCCTTTAGAGGAATATTGATCATTCAACCACTAAACTATTTGCAGAAAAGCAGATGAAACCACTTCATGTCTTTCATAAAAATATTTTCAATGATAGTTGAAAGAGTTTTATTTACACCTGCCAATGCTGCCTTTTATGTCGATGTTTTACTTTCTGCAGAATTTATCTTCACTCCATCATATATTTAAATAAAGCATAGGTCACTGTGATTATAGTAAGACTCATGAGGCAGTGTGGGACTCTCATGGGACAATTTCGGTTGCTTTTTTAGGGAGTCATTAGAGCTATTCTCAAATAGTCCAGCTCTCCCTCCTTCCCAACTCACCATAGGATTGCACTTCCCTGTCGCAGGAGTTGGGAGTGGTCAGGAGACTTGCTCTGATGCAGAGATGGGTGTGGAAGTTGTGTGTGTCACTTTTAGACAGAAGGTTTAAGAGCTAGCCTGTCCCTTTACACATCTCTCACTGCACTGGCATCATGTTGCTGCTGCTAAGTTGCTTCAGTTGTGTCCAACTCTGTGTGACCCCAGAGATGGCAGCCCACTAGGCTCCCCCGTCCCTGGGATTCTCCAGGCAAGAACACTGGAGTGGGTTGCCATTTCCTTCTCCAATGCATGAAAGTGAAAAGTGAAAGTGAAGTCGCTCAGTCCTGTCCAACCCTCAGCGACCCCATGAACTCCAGCCTTCAGGCTCCTCCGTCCATGGGATTTTCCAGGCAAGAGTACTGGAGTGGGGTGCCATTGCCTTATCATAACCAGTCTCGATCCAGAACTGGCTTTCCTTTCAGCCTGAGTTCCAGAGGACATGAAGAGGTGGAACAAAGCTCCTGCTGACATTTGATAGACACGTGGCATCATTTTAAACCTGAGCTGTTTTAAACTGTCAAGATTTGGGGGCTGCTTGTTATGGGAGCATAACCCATGATCTTCTATTTCATCTCTTTTTTTTAAGTCTCAAGGAGAAATTATCTTGTAAGTACCAATTAAAAGGGAATTTTGTTTCAGGGTCACAATAACCAAATGAGAGCATTAGCTCTTATCTAAATGGAGCAAATTAATTAAAGTTCTGCATTTATATAATGAGCCAGTTGCTTCTCCCTCTCAATAATAGTTTCACTCTTAAATAGGAGGAGAAATCATGGAAGCTTTTGGACCACAGACTGTCATTGTCACTTTTATTTTGAAAATTTTTTCCTTGTCATTTTATTACTAAAGAACACATGTCCCTGAGTAAGTCACTTCATTTTTCTAAACCTCAGTTTCCCTGCTATTGGAGGAGACTCACTGGTTCTCCTTGCATCATCTCACAGTAATAACATTCTGTGCTTAATGCAGAGTTTATAGAAATCAGTGGGAAAATTAAGTGGAAACTAGAACTCATCTGTTAGCTCTTGTAGTTTCTGAAAAGTGTTATTAAAGCTTGAAGTAATTCTGTGAGACTATATCCTCCCTGAAAGAGAGGCCTAAAGTGAAAGAAAGAGGATTTTCAAAGGAATGAAAATGTTAGAAAATTTGGGTTTTTTTATAATGTTTTTTATTTTGTCTGATTCTCAGTATATGTTTAATTGAAGTATAATCTATAATACATCTGGGGAAAATGTAGATGTTTAATCTACATCTTCATAAGTGAAGAGCTCAGTGAATTTTCACAAAGTACATACACTTTTTAAGTTGAAGTATGGCTCAGTGGTAAAGAATTCACTTGCCAGTGCAGGAGACACAGGAGATATGGGTTTGATCTCTGAGATGGGAAGATCCCCTGGAGGAGGGCATGGCAACCGACTCCAGTATTCCATAGGATTGAACAGACTCTGACACGACTGAAGCAACTGAGCTCAAAGCTCAAAAAAACCAAAAACAAAAACAAGTTAATTTGCAATGTTTATACGGCAGATTGATTCAGTTATACATATGTATTTGTTGTTGTTTAGTCATTAGGTCATGTCAGACTCTTTTGTGACCCCATGAACTGTGGCCTGCCTGGCTTCACTGTCCATGGCATTTCCCATGCAAGAATACTGGAGGGGGTTGCCATTTACTTTTTCAGGAGATCTTCCCAACCGCTGAGGGATCAAACCTGTGTCTTCTGCATTGGCAGGAGAGATTCTTTTACCACTGAGCCACCAGGAAAGCTTATATATATATATTTACACACACACAGACACACACATATATATTATATATCATATATATAATCTTTAATATTATAATCTTATATAATAATTTGCTTCCTTGGTAGCTCAACTGGGAAAGAATCTGCCTGCGATGCAGAAGACCCCGGTTCAACTCCTGGGTTGGGAAGGGATGGGCTACCCACTCCAGTGTTCATGGGCTTCCTTGGTGGCTCAGATCGTAAAGAATCTGCCTGCAATGGGGGAGACATGGGTTCTCTCCCTAGGTTGGGAAGATCCCCTAGAGAAAGGCATGGCAACCCACTCCAGTATTCTTACCTGGAGAATCCTCATGAACAGTGGAACTTGGCAGGCTACAGTGCAAGAGGTCACAAAGACTGAGTGATTTGAGTCACAAAGACTCAGTTGGACATGACTGAGTGATTAAGCACAGCACATACATGTAATCTTTTTCAGATTCTTATCCATTGTAGGTTATTACAAGATAGTGTGTATAATTCCCTGTGCTATACAGTAGGTTCCTGTTGCTTATATGTTTTATTTATAGTAGTGTGTATATGTTAATCTTAAACTCCTAATTTATCCCTCTTCTCCATCGTTTCCCTTTAGCAACCATAAGTTTGTTTTCGAAATCTGTTTCTACTTTGTAAATAAGTACCTTTGTGTCATATTTTTAGATTGTATATGTAAGTGTTATCATGTGATATTTGTCTTTGTCTGATATTCTTCATGGAGTGTGATAATCTCTAGGTCCTTCTATGTTGCTGCACAGGGCATTGCCTCACTCTTTTTTATGGCGGGGTAATACTCCATTGTATATAGGTATCACACCTTCTTTATCTAATCATCCATCTATGGACATTCAGATTGCTTCCATGTCTTTGTGATTATAAATAGTGCTGCTATAATATAGGAATGCTTGTATCTTTTCAAATTAGAGTTTTCATCTTTTCCAGATATATACCAAAGAGTGGGATTGCTGGATTATATTTTTAGTTTCTTAAAGAATCTCATTGCTATTCTTCACAAAGTCAACACACTCTTAAAATCAGCTCCCCAGAGATCCTCCCTGTCACTCCCACCTGACACAGGGTTCCACCCCCCTGACTTTGAGGCTCACTCCTAACAGCAGAGATTAGTCTTGCTGCTTTTTAATGTCAATGAAGAGCACCACAGGTACTTTATCGTGCCTCACCTCTTTAATGGTAGACTCATTTGTGTTTTTGCGTGTGACTGCAGTCTGTTCTCATTGCTCTGTAATGTTCTATTGTGTGCATTTCCTACAGTCTATCCATTCCAGTGTGATGGACACTTGGGATGTTTCCAGGTCTGGGCTAGTATTAATAGTGAATATTTTAATGGTTCAGGAGGTAGACATCCTTAGGCCTAAGTTAGAGGATCTAGCTCTGTTGTAGAAGATTGTATTCTGGAGTGTCTCACTGTGGATGGAGGGGAGTAAGCCATTCTGAAGTCCCAGGTAGGAGAAGGGAGAGGAGGGAGGGAGAGGGTGGAAGTTCTGTGGAGCTAAAGGACTGAGCGCTGCTGAGTTCTGCTGTTCCCAGCCAGAATGCCACATCCCTTTAATTTAATCCTTTGAACCCTCAGGCAGTAGCATCATGTGGAATTCCCTAAAAAGCATTTTCTGGAGCAGCATTGTTGTGTCAAAGCAGGAAGTCAGCAAAAAAATGGTAGATGCTTAGAAGGAAAATGTTTTTTCTAGACTTGTTCAAAACTGAAGGAATCCTGTAAACACAGTATGTCAAATACCAAATAAAATGCATTAAAATTCATAAAGGAGAGGGAGAATGTGAGCAATTGCTAATCACCTGATTCCCTTTTTTGGTGGATCTGGAAATTTACAGTTTCCCCCATCCCACCCTCAATCCAATTTAGGGTGTGTAATCATAGTAAAAATGGTAAGAGATCCTTAAGTATGACTTTTTCTTTGTTTTCTCTATAAAACCATGAAATTATGAGAGAATAAACAAAAGGCAGTATACCAATAAGCTTGTCAGTTTAAATGTCATACTTGTTTTCATTCCTGAAACTTGGGGCTTTTCTTGACCTCCTGGAATGCAAACGCCTTCTGCATCAAATGCATTCCATTTCACCCTGAATTGTCAGCTCCTCTCTTTGGCCATGTTTTCTTCATGCATGTTTTGGCAAATTGACCCACTAGCTATTGGTCCAAAGAAAGCAATAGTCTAGTTAAATTAATGTAGCTTATTGAGTGCTTTGTGTACCTTCTCTCTAATCCTTCCTGTAATTTTGAGCATTATGATCTCTGTTTTGCAGAGGAGAAAACTGAGGCTCAATGAGATTAAGACTTGTGGCTTAAAAGGTACAAGGTCAGTATTTGGACATGAATCTGTTCTTGACCTCCATCTTTCCACTGGAGGTATGTGTGTGCTGAGACTTATATTCTCAACCCAAAGTTGCAGAGATTTAACAAGTTGCGTGTGGTAATTTTAGAACACTCATTTTTATCTGAAGGCTATTTTGTCCCGCACAGGACATTTGGCAATGTCTGGAGACAAACAGAGGGAGGGGAATACTACTAGCATCTAGTGGGTGGAGGCCAAGAATACTGCTAAACATCCTTCAATGTGTAGGACAGCCCGACCACAAAGAATTCAGTTGAGTTCAGTCGCTCAGTTGTGTCCAACTCTTTGCGACCCCACAGACTGCAGCACGCCAGGCCTCCCCATCCATCACCAACTCTTGGAGTTTACTCAAACTCATATCCATTGAGTCAGTGATGCCATCCAGCCATCTCATCCTCTGTCGTTCCCTTCTCTTCCCGCCTTCAATCTTTTGCAGCATCAGGGTTTTTTCAAATGAGTCAGTTTTTCTTATCAGGTGGCAAGAGTATTGGAGTTTCAGCTTTGGCTTTAGTCCTTTCATTGAATATTCAGGACTGATTTTCTTTAGGATGGACTGGTTGGATCTCCTTGCAGTCCAAGGGACTCTCAAGAGTCTTCTCCAACACCACAGTTCAAAAGCATCAATTTTTCAGTGCTCAGCTTTCTTCACAGTCCAACTCTCGCATCCATACGTGACCACAGGGAAAACCATAGCCTTGACTAGACAGACCTTTGTGTTACCTTGGCAAAATAATGTCTCTGCTTTTTAATATGCTGTCTAGGTTGGTCATAACTTTTCTTCCAAAGAGCAACTGTCTTTTAATTTCATGGCTGCAATCACCATCTGCAATGATTTTGGAGCCCAAATTATCTGGCCCCAAATATACCTGCCATCCAGGTTTTTGTGCATCATAATGTGTTTATTAAGCTTAAAAGTAAGAAGGAAACGGCAACCCACTCCAGCATTCTTGCCTGGGAAATTCCATGGACAGAGGAGCCTGGCAGGCTACAGTCAGTGAGGTCCCAAAGTGTAAGACACGACTAAGCAACTGAACACACAAGCTTAACAGAGTGATAAATTGCATTTGAAGGGAGCAAAGAGGGATAGTTGAATATATCAATACATTAAGAGTCAGAATATCTGTGTTCTGGTCCCAGGTCCTCTGTTAAGTAGCCTCATAACTTTGTGAAAATAGACTCTCTAAACCTCAGTTACCCTGTGAGTAAATGGTGAAAATAGTATCTGCCTCATCAATTTATCTATTAATCCATCAGATTTTTATTTATTACCTACTATGTTTCAGACTCTGTTAGACACTGAGTGTGTAGTAGGGAAGGGCTCAGCAGTAAAGAATCTGCCTGCAACGCAGGAGATGTGGGTTCAATCTCTGGGTTGGAAAGATCCCATGAAGGAGGGCTTGACACGAATATTCCAGTATTCTTGCCCAGAGTTATCTCATGGACAGAGGAGTCTGGCAGGCTATAATCCATGGGGTTGCAAAGTTCAAACTGAAGTGACTGAGCATGCAAGCATGCAGCAGAGAACAAAATGGGCACCAACCCTACCTTCATATAACTTAGTGGGAAACAGAGATAATCTGGTAACCTAGAGATGGGATACATAATCTAGTCCTAGGCAGTGAGAGAAGTGAGAGGTAAACTGATAACTAGAGAACAAAAAGGTAGGCAAGCAAAAAATAAGGGAAGAAAGTAGAGAGTTCAATGTTTGCAAAAGCCCAGAAGTGAGAAAATACATGGGATAATAAAAAACCGGAGAAATGTCCACTATGACTGAGTATAGCATTCCAAGGGAAGAAAGAGACATGCCTGAGGAGGGAATTCCTGCTCAGTTCTTGGAAGATTTCATGGGCGGGAAGAAAGAGACATGCCTGGGGAGGGAATTCCTGCTCAGTTCTTGGAAGATTTCATGGGCCGGGGTAAGGAATAGAAATTTCAGCCTTGGGCAGAGAGGGGAAAAATGAAAGGTTTTAAAAGCAAGGGGGTGACACAGTTAGACTTGAGTTTTAGGAAGATCATTTAGATTGCAGGAGGAAAATGGGTTCTAATTATGCTAGGGACTAGGAGACCAGGTGGAGCTTGCTTCTGCTGTCCCAGCGCAGATCAGGGTGGCCTCAACTGGTGTAGAGGCAACAGGATTGACAGATGTGAGTGCATTTAAGAAAAGATCAACCAATTCCTGCTACTGAGGGCTTGATGAGATATCCCTGTCATAGAGCACCAGAGTTCCCAGAATGAGGCATGACTGTCACTGCTGTCTAGAATCCGGAAGTATTGATAGGATTCTATGAGGAACTGTATCTTTGTCTCATTAATGTGGAGCCTTTGTGGTATGTGATTGGCAGGGCACAGTCATATGGCTGCACTCAAACTGCAAGGGATTTTGGGAAAGTATGTATCTGGCTTCTCCCTGGGGAGAATGCCCTAAACTTAGGAAGGATGTTTAAGAAAAATACTCCCTACAGTACCAATGGAATGTGATTTGTTAGAACCTATTTAAAAGCTAATCTGAAAATATCTTTCAAATTAAAAACATTCTTCCTCTTACAAGCCCCACTTCTCAGAATCTATTCCATAGAAGTAAAATTACCCATACGTAGAGAATATATGCATAGAGATATTATAGGAACAAAAATTCTGGCTATTCTTAGTGGCAAAAATTTTGTAACAAAGTGAGTTAGAGCTAAACCAATTGGGACTGGGATTCTGTGAAAGGCTGAGAGATGTGCTAGGACACCTCAAATAGTAACC